>NW_019291046.1:77204-120285 GCF_000500325.1 Leptinotarsa decemlineata
TCATCCAGTTGAAGTGAAAAATAAACACAGTTATCTAAGTCAGTTCTTAACTGTAAAAAAATATCATTGCTCATTACTTCTACACGTCTCATCACTGTACTAGCAGAAAGTTGCATAGATTTTATAGCTGAAACTATCTCGTCTTTATTTCTAAAGTTGGCAAATAACGAATCAGCAGCTTCTAAAAACGCCTGTTTTATCATTTCCCCGTCTTCATAAGGTTTCTTTTTTTGTGCAATTATCTGGGAAACACGGTACGATGCTTCAGTTGCCGCCTTATTTTTGTCGACTGTTTCTAAAAATATTGATTGTTGTCCAATTAACTGCTCTTTTAACTGTTTCAGTTTCTCCTTTCTGGCGGCAGAATGTAGTGGGAATGATTTTTCAAAATTAGAATGTACAGTTTTATGATGTACCTCAATATTTCCTTTTTAAGCAACGGAGACCAAAGTATTACATAACAAACACACATTTTATCTTTAACTTCTGTAAAAAAGTATTGTTCTTCCCATTCCGAATGAAAGTGGTATGTCTTTACCTTCTTACAACTGCTTGCCATAATATTATTTGTGTTGTTGCGTAACCAAACTGCTGGACGTTGGTTACGCGTTCAGTTTTAAACTAAGCGCAATGTCGCCGCGCCGTGCGTATTTATCCCGTTCAAAGCAATCCAGATCGTTCTCGAACACTAACGCGCTGGTCCGGCTGGTCGGTTCTAGCCGATTCTAGCTTGATGGCGTCAGCGGCAGATCGCTCACTGCAACGTTTCCGCTGTTTATGTTTAATATTATGACAATTAGATTTTTTGTGGAATTTTCAGAAGCTTCTCTGATTTTTGCATTTTGTATTTTTTGAATTAAAATCGTTGTGAGAGCTACCAGAATTGCCTCCGCGAGCTACCGGTAGCTCGCGATCGACAGGTTGGCGACCACTGGTTTACAGTAACTTAAAAGATTCATCTCGGACCAGAAATAGGATTGAATCGTGAACAGTTTTGTACTATTATTTTTTACAACTTTCGACGTAGATTAACTCAGCAACAGTGCAGGGATGAACTTAAATCAATTCTTGGTGATGAAGCTCCATCAAGAACCAGTGTTTAGCGATGGTATGGTGAATTCAATCGTGGTCGTGGTTCACTCAAAGACGAATTCCGTAAAGGTCGTCCAAAACCAGTTGTTGTTCCGAAAACCATTGATGCTGTGCGTGAACTGATATCGAAAGATCGTCATGTAACCTATCGTGAGATTGAGGCAACCTTAGGCATTAGTGGTACCAGCATACATTCAATATTGCATAAACATTATACATTCCGTTATTGACTCCATTTCAAGAGTGTACTTCATATATCCAATTGCGGCAATACTTTCTAAAACTTCTGCAACAACTCAACAAAGAGCAAGTTACAAAAATCCTACAACATTTCGATATCGACATCAATGGAGCAGTATCAGATTTAAACATGAAATTGGAAATCATCAAGAGGTATCCCGAGTTTGCGAATTCGAAAGATTTTGACTTCACAACTCTGTTGAATCTCTTATACAATGAGTGTTCAGCTAGTACCTCAACCAATCGAGATTGTATCACAGCGAGAGTGGACAGTATTGATTTTTTATGCATCCAACTTATGGAACAGTTAAAAAATACCAATGAGAAATAAGAACATCTCTGTGATTTGTAATATATTCTGATCATAAACCTTTGATGTTTGCGTTTGATAAAAAACCAGAAACTACTTCTCCCAGACAAACCCGATTAAGCACATTTCTGGATCCAAAAATATTGTTGCTGACGCCTCATCAAGAGTTTCGGACATACCTCTACAAAATTTTATGGACCTTAGCAAATGGAAAGAAGAACAGGAACAAGATGATGAACTCCAGAAACTTTTGTCAGGAGAAACATCTCTCCAACTAAAAAGAATACAAACGCCTGGAAGTGACAGAAAGATCCAATGTGATGTTTCTACTCATCATATTGGACCATATGTTCTGAAAATTTCAAAGAAGGACATTTTTAAAATATTGCAGTCTGTCTCACCCTGGTATCAAAACAACTATAAAACTCATTGAAAGTAAATATATTTGGCCTGGAACTGAAAAAGATCTTCAAGAATGGGTTATGTATCCCCTGTCAAAAATCCAAAGTGAATAAACATGTAGTTACTCCTATCTGCAAGTACAAGGTTTGAACACATCAATATTGATATTGTCGGACCATTGCCACCTTCAAATGGTTTCTCTCATTGCCAAACATGAGTAGACCGATTTTCCAGATGGGAAGAAGCATTCCCTATGGAAGATATACGTGCTGAAACAGTAGCTAGAACTCTTTATAATGGATGGATCCAGAATAACCACAGATCAAGAAAGACAATTCGAGAGTTCCTCATTCTCTGAATTTCCCAAAATAATGGCTTTCCAATCACTTGAGTACTACACCATACCATCCAAGTTCTAATGGAATGATTGAATGGTTCCACAGAATTATGAATGCTGCCCTCAAACAATTCTGTTTGGTATCCGAATTACACCGGAAGAAGATTTATGTGGTATCAGTAGCGCTAAGATGGTATATGGAATGACCTTGAGAATTCCTAGAGAGATGGTTGTTGAAGATGCAAGAATCAACCATGATCAGGAATAATTTTTAAACAGCCCCAAGGAGATAATGGATGAAATGAAAGTAACACAAGGTTCTGATCACAGCAACTGGAAAATAAAAAATTACCAACTGCTACACATGTCTTCGTATGAATAGATACAGCCAAAAAACCTTTGCACCAGCCATATTCTGGACCATATAAAATTTTAAAGCGGAATGACAAATATTTCACGATTTTGATCAACAATAAGAAAAAAATATATTCATAGAGAGACTCAAACCAGCTTTTATAAAGAATCATCAGGATGTACCAGATATCAACAAAGTTGGCCGTCAAAATCTTACTACTGAAAATGAAGACGAAATGGAAAAAGTTTGTACGGAAAGGTCCTACACCATCCAATACAGTAGAATAAAATACAAGCAAGTGAACAATAGAAAAATAAAAAGTGGAAGATTTCAAGCCAAGTTACTTCACAACTTTCGATTATTAGTATCCACAATCGTCTACAGGTGATGACTGGGCTTATTTACCGACAGCCATCTTGGTTCATCTTTCAACGGAGGACGACAGAGTGTCGAGGCCTTTTATATCGGACTGGACTTATTTCTTCGAGAGATGACTATTTATAGGTCATTCAAGTGCTTTCACCCTGTTCCCTCTCTCCGCTTCACCAGTTTAGCAGGAGTTGGCCGTTTTCCGCTTGATTATGGGTTTCCATATGTTGCGTATTACTACGCTTCTTTGAATTTCATCCTTAACCAGTGTTCCTTTCTGTGGATGATCTCAGATGGGGACCACTTGATGTTATGTTGATAAGTCCAAGCATGCTCTGCTTTTCCCGATTTGCTGGCTTCCCTTCGCTGTGTGCTGGGCAATGTGAACTTCCAATGACTTCTTAGTTTCACCCTATATAAAATATATATCCGATAAATGCAATTATTGGAATCGCAGTCCACGTTTGGTGGCCTGGTTTTCGTGAGACTGCTGCGGATAGTGTTTCCGGATCTGAAGCAGGTGCTGATGTTGCACTTGTAAATGCAACTATTGACATCTCAATCTGCTTTTGGTGGCCTGTTGGCCAAGGTTTTGAGGTCAGCTGTTCGTATCAATGTATAAAACTTCATGAAAGAAGCGTGCTGTTTTCCTTTGAAGTTGAAATTATATTTTGTTGTTCAGTATGACATGATATTATGAAATATTCTGATTCTATTATTCCAGGTTGAGAGAAATACTTTCGAATTCTTTTATCTGACTGAATTCCTGGCTTCGATGTTCAACTTACTCCTAGTACCTTGCTGGTTTTCCTCGGAAATGAAACGAAAGGTAAGCTCATGTTATTGTCTTGTCTTGTTTCTGAAGATTACGAAAACTGCAATTTCAATTTAACTCCATACACTAACAACTTACCAGTAAGCGTAATTATATGGATTTCATGGACATCTGAATTCGAATCTATATAATAAAATTCCGTCAAACATATGAAGTTTTCATTTCAATCGGTTCAAAATCAGAATGAAACGATATTTTCAATTCAGATGTTTTTTAAGTGTAGAAGAGTATTTCAAAATAACTTGTGATATTATAGTTGTATATAATTATAAAATATACAAAGAGAATGTTATAGTTCGTTCACTCATAAGTTATTTTCAACACTTGGACACATGTTTCAATCACCAAGTGATCATTTTCAAGAAGAAGATTAAACCAAATCTATATACAATATTGTCTTTTTGGGAAAGAAAGTTTTTGGCTTTCTACTACTCCATCTTGATACAAAAAATGTGAGAATTTTCCAAAGAAAGGAAGAAAGTAATTTGAAATTATTATTTTCAGCTATTCATTTTCAATTCTTCTTTTTTAATTGTTTCAGGGATTTCAAATCATTTTATATAGTAGACAATGGAAGTCCGAACTAGTGAAATTCATCATGAAACATTGTCAATCACCTTCAAACAAAAGATATAAAACATCACACAACAAAACAGGCGACTCTGACTAATTTTTGTCTGTTTGAGGAAATTCGAGTAGGTTTGTTTATGTTTATGAAAACGAAATTAGTTACAAGCAGTCCGTTTGATGAAAACCCGTCTCGGAAAATTGTAGTATTTTCCAAGTACAATAAAATATTATTTTGCCAGTGATAATATCGCAAGCCTTCGTTCGAGTTGTGACCAGTTCATTCAAGTGTAATTGATGTAGCAACAGGAAAATTAAAGTAACCTCAAGGATTCTATCGAGCAAGGAATTTGAGTTGTATTATTTATGACAATAAGTGACACAACAATAATTTCATTTAGATTTTGTTATTTCTTTCGAAGTAAAACATTGTCTTTATTGAAAAATGTCAGTAATCACTTTGAATTCATTAGATGATTAGGTCATCAGTACTTCCAGTCCAGAACTTGAAAAATATATTCTGACAGTGAACTGTACATAATGTCTTGGAATATTTGATTGAAATATACCGAATATGTTGATTTTCTCAGAGTGAAAATATACCCCTAGCGATATATTCGTGTCCCTGGATGGATGCTTCAGAATCCGTAAAGAAGGAGATAATTTACTTCATGCACAGGACTCAACAACCTATACGATTCAAGGCAATAGGATTCTTCAACATATCTGTCGAAACATTCACATCGGTAAGTAACACAAGGTTAGTCGAGAGCGGGGAAAATATAATAATAATGATGTGGAGGACTCAGCATTTTTAAATTTTTGTCAACACCCATCATATAATAAGAACATGATTTTCTATCATTACTATTTTATTTTCAGTGAAATTACTTTTTTTTCTGTTTACAGATCGTTCGGTCTTCGTTTTCGTACTATGCTGTTTTGAATAATCTAAATATGAAAGATAATTAGATATCACCATTCTCAATCGAAAAGACCACCACAGTCGGGAATAATCCTCAATTGTATTTATATACATCCACTTGTTAACTGCACTTCCACAAAATACGACACAAATTTAGTTATATAAGCAAATGTATTATTGTGGCATTATAACTTAATTCCTCATTTTTTTCTAATTATTTCTTCAACAATTGAAAATGACAGCTATTTCACAACGAGCATATGAATTTTTTCAACATCATGCCTCTCTTGGAATGAGTTGATCACAAAACATATCTTCAGTTCTGTACATTTGAGAAAGCATATACTGGAATCATCATCTAATAAAATTTACTTCATAGTTGAATATTGTACATTTGGTAATTTGTTATACAGTCTAAATGATACGTCAAGTTAAGGTGAGTACAAAGTGAATGGGTATATTCGATTATCTACTGAAATATCCGAAGGATCATTATGGATCATACCTATTCAATCTAAACCGAATAAGTCCAGTTCCTTGATGAAACTTGATTCGGTTAGAAGGGGCACAATAAAATATGTGCTCTGCTGTTCCATCATTTTCCAGACAGAGGCGGAAAACATGAAAATCGAAAACTCTTCATATGATAATTCAGGTGACAGTAACCTGTTAGTAGGCCTTCAGGACAAAATATTTGCTGAGGTCTTATAATTGGTCGGTAACATTCTCTGAAGAAAACAAAAAACCCTCTTTTGGGGAAGGGCCAATGCTGGTAGATTTTATCCGAAGTATGAAACTCTCCCTAAAGTTCAGGGGACAGGTTCTGGTCCGTCAGCTGATTCCTTACTTTTCAGGTCAGTATAGCCAAGAATAAAGACCGGAGACAATTTATTGGATATTTCTATCAAATGGGATCTTTTCCATCGAATCAGAGGTAACCCGGTGAGAGCCAAGAGTTTCCAAGGCCGCTTGTCAGTCTGAAATCATTTCTATTGATTTATGGATGAGGTTGCTTCCTACTGATCTCTCAGCGCGCAAATACGTCGCATTCGCTAACAGGTAGGTTGGTATCTCTGTTCTGAGTCTGCTAGAGTATGTATCTGCACCAGAACCTAAGAATTTTCTCATTAATCTGTAAACCAATCACTCTCTGCCCGCACTATTTCCTCCTCTCGCAGAATATTCTCCTCTCTGCTCGTGAACCGGACTGTTATAAAGGAAGTTGACAGTATTGAGTAGGAGGTTATTTCCAAAATGCTGCGACTTTCGATGTTAGCCAGTATTTTTCTACGCTTCACATAAGCCTATTCCCTGCAATTGGTATTACGCATAAATCTGCCTGTTATCCATCCAATCTCTTCCTCTAGTAAAATAAACCCATCACCGAGAAAAACTGAAGTTGAATCATCCATATTCCATTAAAATGAAAAAGAGACTATTACAGTTATGCCGGGGTTTAGGGTCCTTGGTGGGTATTATAAGCGATTCTTCTTCATGTGGTTATTGCCAGCATGACAATATTAATTGGATGAGGACGTCAAGCAGACTATCAATCAGGAATAACCACAGAACGGGAATAGTACGCCACACTAAAGGTAGCCCTGGTGACTCTGCTCCAGATGGCCTCATTTCGAAAAGTCTTGATTGCTGTTCTGATCACAGAAGAGGGGATAACACTTCGCCATGAAGGCTGTCTCTGAACCTGATGGCCTCACTCACGAGAGTTGTGATTGCTATTCTGCTCACGAGCATGCCTAGGTATAGGCCACTCATGCATTTCATTCTATTATATTGGAAAGTGCATTGTCATTGTCGATATCGAGGAATATGGCCAAAACCATTTCTTCATCATTGAGAGATCAGATGATTATCTATGCTGAAAATAGCGATTCGCCAGTTTGATAAGCATACTCTGTTTGGGCCCTGGTTTTCAGCGAGCATACTGTTGGTCAAAGCGGATGATTTAAAGCAATCCTCCTGAATGTGTCGTCCGATATACACTCAAGTCACTTCGGTAGAGAACATGTGGCGTGTGTCATTGCGGTCCACTAAATATATTTGACGCCAGAGAATATAAGTAAGTATACCAAATGATCAGATTTAAAAAAGACCGGCCTTCGTGCGATCGGCACAAACTCTACAGCTTTTTCGGACCTGCCTTGATATTCAAAATTTGATGCGGAGAAATCTGCATCTGGTGACAGCGCTGCTAAAATTCGTTTCAGAAAATCAATGTAGGAGAAACGAGCTAGAAAGCTCCTATACTCGAAACTTTGAAACCTTCAGTTTCTTTCATTTCCTCTTGTCCTGAGAAAAGGACCATATTATTACAGTCCTTTAACGTGTATTATCTGAAAGTTTCACGGCATTGATTGTTTACCCTCTTCGCAAACTAATACTACTCTTTCGAAAGCAGTGTGATCAATTTTCACAGTTAAGCTTCAATAGGTAGATGTAGAAATTCTCAAATAATTTAACAATAATTAGAAGCTCTTTTCTGATTATTTCCTTCACTGAATTAACTCATAATATTCTCTTTATGATCACAGGTCCCGCTATCAGAGCGCCTCAGACATTTTCCTGTAGTGCTTTGTCCTTAAAAAATGAATTCACCTATTGATGGCTGCCAAACGAATACCAAACAACGCAGTGTCTTCAAATTTAAAACACATGCTTCAAACCAAATCATCTAGAAGAATAATTCATTCAGGCCAGTCTCAACACCCTACACAGTAGGTTAATGGACCAACACCTATAAGAAAACAACCACTCCCCTGGCTGATACCACGAAGGGCGTTGGAGTATATCCGACAGGTGTCAGTGCAGGATTCTTCACTGAAGTTATTCCTGCATATGCTGTTGGCGATACAACTGCCGCAATAGATTTTCAATTATTGGAACACACTTGCAGACCGGTTTCGGGCTCTTTGGTCACTCGTCAGTGCAAGGTAGTGTATATCATCAATATAAAGTCGATGATTTTCGATAATTGAAAATCGAATTCCGTCAGAGTATCATTCCTCGAACTAAGCTGAAAACTACAACAAACAACAGGTTGTCGTCGCCCCATCTGCCTGTGAACGAGGTAACCAACTGCATATCCGAAATTTTCCCATGCTTTAAAGATTGTGTTCTTTTCAAAGATCAGGCCGATTATTTCTAGGATCACCCTGGTACAAGCTAACTCAAATGATTTGGAGTCCATAAAGAAAGCAAAAAATTCAGGCGTGACTATAGACAGTCTCTGATTTGAATTCTATGTGAATAGATTGGTATAGGAAGCATACCTTTCACTCAAGTTGATTTTCGGAAATTGAAAACAACAGAAATGACTCTCTGCAATAGTCTCGTTCTCTCATCTTCGAACTACGCAGATGTGTGACTCACAATTGGCAATAAGGAAATGTTGCAAGAGATTCAAAACTCCTGCCTCCGCCTCATTCATGAGGTGCGTTAAAAGGACACGATTTCATCGAAATCATCAGGAATTGTTAGCTCAATATGGAAAGCCGGAGGTAGCTATATTTTGCGTGTTTGTACCATAAGGTCAGCTGCAATGAAATGTCATTTATTGAAGGGCGTAAATGAGATATATGTGCACAGTGTTTGTCATATATATAATACAACAATCAGAAATTGATCAAATCAGCTGTTAGCACTGGAAAATCAAATATTACGCCATCAAGGGCCACGAGATCAGTCTCTGAGCAGTTCAATTTCGGAGAACACTGTCGTCTATGTGGAGACAAAATAACTGATGAGTCCCTTGTGGCAGAAAAGAAGAAGAAGCCAGAAAAACGAACAATGTCATTACTGCGGAAAAGTTGTCTCTCAGTGCAACAATCTTGAAAGCAGGTGAGAAACGTGATGAATGGGCTGTTATAATGAAAGAGCATATATCTGAGAACACATATGTGGTGCCAGATATCATCGGTTTTGCAAAAAAAAAAAAAGCTGTACCAGGCACCACCAACAGGAAAGTCCAGAAGAAATCGTCAGCATCCCTCAGTTGATAAGGCCATGAAAAAGATTTATTCATTTCTGAAAGGGAATGCTGAGGAGTGTCAGTTCTCTAGATGAACTCATGGACCAGATAGAAGGAGAACGACCTCAACTACGAACAGTCAAAACTCGCTTGTTTGCAAAGAATGTACGGGGAGGACATTTTTATCGATGAGAGACACTTTAAACACACGACTGTTTGTTTTAAAAACACAGGTCACAAAATTTTCACAGCCCATGGTATGACAGTAGAAGCTCAGATCATTAAGCAGAAAGACTACGCGTGGTGAAATCAGCAGCTGAAGTCATACGAGAGGATATATGGTCGCAAGTGATTTATTTCCTACACATAAACTTATTAACTTTTGTTGTACTTGTAGACAAAATCAAAGATAAAATTGTTTTATTTCAAAACTGACTGATCGATTAAATGAATAAGAATTTATCAATTCTTCTACATTTCTCTACTGCCTCTTTGTTGTTTATTTCAATGTCTTCCTAGTTCATTCTTCTTCCTTGAACATCATCGTTCACACTTCTCATTTTCTTTTTCAACATCCCATCATGAAAAGCTTGAATAATTGGCGTGAAGATATCTACACCATATTTCTGCAAAGAGTTGCAATCATTTGAGCCGGCTCATGAGTTGATTCTTGTATATTAGTATTGTTGTCCATGTAGCCCTTACGAAACTGTTATAATCTTTTAATGTTTTTTGGCAAAAACCTTTTGGCGTTGTACTTCTCCATCATCATTAAATTGTGGGAAACTTCTTTCCTCTGAAAGTTTCAGGCATTAATTTTTTGCACGATACCCAGGAAGCACACATGATGCATTCATTTGGGCCAATTCCAATATCTTGGAGGAGTTTACAAATCTTCATGCTTTAGTGAATTTCACTAGTTCGGACTTCCATTGTCTGATATTATATGGAATGTTCTTTACGAACAGAAGATCGAAGAGGTTCTTTAGAAAGGACTCACTTGTATGGACTACCCAAAATCCACAATAAGGACGTTCCGCTCAGACTGATTATTATCTCCAGAGATTCGACTACTCAAAACTTGTCTGAATTTTTACTCTTCGTGATACAACCATTACAAGGAAAAACATCCTCTTTTGTGAAGAATTCAAGACATTTTGTCGAACTACTAGGGACAATTAAAGTCACACAGGAAGATCAACTGATCAGTTTCAACGTGGAGTCATACAGAGGATGGTAGTCGAAGACTGGGACCTAGGAGATAGAACTAATTCACCAATGGAAGTATTTATGGAACTACTAGGTATACGAAACTGTATTTCCAACTGAAGGACGAATTCTTTACACAAGATGAGGGACTGCCAGTGGGATCGCCATTTTCACCAGTCATAGCCAACATATATATGGGGTGGTTTGAAACTCTGGCCATCAAAGAAGTCCACAAGAAGCCCAAGTTATATTATGTTAACATGGGAATACTGAACTAGACGCCTTCCTGAAACACATCAACAGCGTTGGAGAAGGATGTTGGAGAAGGATGTCCTCAACAAATTGTCATTCTCAGACGTATTGTGCGGAGAGGACCGACACTTATTGGGAAACATTTGTATATCGAAAACCCACTCACACGGAACAGTATGTGAACCACGAATCCAATCTCCACCAATCGACTAAAAGAGTAATCATCAAGACTCTAATAGATCGTGCTTTCAGGCTCTGTAATATGAAGGAGAGTCTCGGGAATGACTACTACAAAGCGATGGTGGCACAGACTTTGGCTGAAAGACAGCAGGAGCCTCACAAGGAAGAGAAGCCATCACAACCACTTTCCTACTTTAGAGTATTATCGAAAAGGATAAAAAGAATTGGATCCGAGTACAACATCAAAACCTGCTCCAGATCGAAAAACACTCTCCGTAGCTGAGATCATACACAGGGAGAAACATTGATTCAGGAGGAAATTCAAAGAAGCGGTATACATGTTGTCCAACAAAGTTATCAGCCTAGCTAGCCTAGAGATACGCAATATATGGAAAACCCATAATCAAGCAAAACATGGCCATCTCAGAGGAATTAGTCCAGTCATCACACGAAGACAATTGTGGATGCTAACAATCGAAACGTCGTGAAGTAACTTGACTTGAAATCTCTCAACTTTCAATTTTCATTTTATTGTTCGATTGTTCAATTTTTACATGTATTCTATTTCACTATTATTCCATTTCAGGTTTTTTCGCTTAATACTATTATCATTTTCTGCTATCCATTTTTGAATTTTTTATTAGTACTTGCAGGGATTTCAAATCATTTTATACAATATCAGACAATGGAAATCCAAAGTGATGAAATTCATCATGAAACATTGTCAATCACGTTTGTTCGAAGGTGGTTGACAATGTTTCGTGGTGTATTTCATCAGTTTAATATAATATACATTGATTCGATAACCCTGAAAAAAAACAAAGATTAACCGAAAATAACAATTTTATTAAACAAAAAAGTGAAATTACAAAGAAATAACATACAAGCAACAACCAAACAAATAAAAATTGAAATATTGATAAAAGCTGGAGAGAAAATTGAAAAATTAAAAATATCATCAACAAAAAATTTAAAAAATTGAAATTAAAAGATTTCAAACCAAGTTATGTCACAACGTTTCGATTGTTAGTATCCAGTTATCACCGTCTTCGGGTGATAACTGGACTTATTCCTTCGAGATCTGACTTCGTAGGTCATTCGAGTGCTTTCACCTATACCCTCTTTCCACTTCATTAGTTTTGGCGGGATTCTTTGAATTTTCTCCTGAACCAGTGTTCCTCTTTGTGGATGATTTCAGCTTGAGCTCACTTAATGAAATCATCCACAAAGAGGAACAGTGGTTTAGGAGAAAATTCAAAGAAGCCGCGTATATGTTGTCCAACAACGTATTTAGTCAAGCTAGCGTAGAGATACGTAACATATGGAAACCTCTAATCAAGCGAAAAACGACCAACTCCCGCCAAACGAACATCTCCCGCCAAAACTAATGAAGCGGAAAGAGGGGATACGTGTAAGCACTCGAATGGCCTATAAATAGTCAGATCTCGGAGGAATAAGTCCAGTTATCATCCGAAGACGATTGTGGATACTAACAATCGAAACGTTGTGACATAACTCAGTTTGAAATCTTTTGATTTTTGTTTTTTATTTCATTTTTTGTTGATAATATATTTTTAATTTTTCAATTTTATTTTCAGCTTTTATTAATATTTCAATTTTATTTGTTTGGTTGTTGCTTGCATGTTATTTCTTTGTAATTTCAGTTTTTTGTTTAATAAAATTGTTATTTTCGGTTAATCTTTTTGATTTTTTTCAGGATTATCAAATCAATTTATATTATATTAGACAATGGAAGTCCGAACTGATGATATTGTCAATCACCTCCAAAAAAAAGTTATTGTTTAGAAAACACTAATCATTTTTGAAAATGTTTCCATCCTGATTTTTGGTATTTATTCATTCAAAATAATAAGATTGAGGCACTGTACCATATACATTTACCCATAATAATAATATTCAGTTTGTATACTGATCAATTTCAGTGAAATCATTAGACATTTTTAGGATGATGTAAACATATTTCAGTTTAAAAAATTTGGTAAACACACTTGGAATGATTAACTTCCTCATTTACTCTCTCAGGGTGTTACTGATTATTATCAAATGAAACGAATAAAATAACACTGATGCTTTAATTCCACCTAATAACAGAGCTATTTACAAATAACTTTCACAATTTATTTAGCTGGATAAAGACAGCTCGTAATTGCTGAAATCAACTTTTTCATTATTGTCTTTATGTAACAAGTTAACAACACAATCTATATAGAATATTTCTGGTGAGGTTGTTAACACGTGAATACAGGTCCTTAATTCTATGGTACTTTATTGTCTAACGTAAAACTTTTTTTTTGAAAATTGACTAGATTCGATGATAAGCTGAGAAATACATATTCAATTATACATCAATTCACATTTATTTCCATTGAAATCAAAGAAGTTTCCCAGTTACTTTTCACGAATACACTGGCCCGTTACTTGATAAGAAATAGTAACCATATACGTCAGATATTTTTCAATCTGAACAAATACACAAAAATCATTCCTTTTCACCAAACTGCTTCACAATCTGATCTACTGAACTTTTTGTTGTACATTTTATTTTATTTTTTGAAATATGTAATTTTTTTTATGATACTTTATTGACATTCATATCACACATGAAGTATTCTAACAATTCAACATTTCAAAATATCCATTTGAAAGTTTTTAGATGTGGGTCCAAAGTAATCCTACTCAAAATTTGAGTATTTGTCTAGTCCGGATTTATATAACAGAGATTGGAAAATAGTCATTTTATATGGATACGAATCTTTGAAATATAAAGCAAAATAAGACACTCAAAAGTGGAATTTTTATCCAGATAATGAGTTGTTGAAAATATTCATGATGGAGTTGGTAACATAAAAACGTAAAAATATGTGTTTATCACACTGAGATTGCTAGTAGTTGAAGAATTTTGGATGAATTCTCTTTTGGTTTTGAAAAACCAGAAACAACATAAACATAAGTCGTTTTCATTCATTGTGTCGAATGAATAATTGGATGATATTGTTTTCCCCACCCGAGGGGAACAATTTTTGATAGTTCGAAATTTGGAGTAGATTCACTTCAGTTTCGATTTGAATTTTCAATCATACTGGATATGAATGTATATTTCTCAGCACATAGTTGAAAAATGACCTTGATTTATCAAGATATGTCGAAGAATGATATGATTGGATAGAACTGGCCGGTATTTGATGGAAATTGATATGAACACTACTGATACAATTTACTGTGAAATTGTCATTGTGAATGTTTTACAAAAATCGCAACACGTGTTTCGCATTTCACAAGAGTTTTCTTGAGAGAAAATGATAAAGTACTGATAATTTACAATCAATTCATCCAATTCGACATTAGTTATTACCTGATCAATCAGATAATTGATTGATCCAACTACCTGAAATACTAGATTGATTTTCTGATGAAAATACATAAAGCAGAGCTGAATTACCCAAATCAATTGGTCGTTTATCAGATATTAGAAAATTTTGAAATTCAATGAACTGCATATTTTCAAGAAAATTAAATTCTGAACCTTTTTTCTGCAAATGCGAAGTTTGGGCGATCGAGCTCATGTTTCTCTGTGAGAACGTGAGTTTCATGAATTGAATTCATTTTTTTATTTTGAAAACTGTTTTTATATTTTTTATGCATATTCTGAATGCAACTCTAGCTTGACCTTATTCTGAAAACTGTTTTTATGTTCTTTCATCTTCTCTAACGCCTTTGTTTTTGATATATGTTCAAGTTAAGTGGTATGCTTGAAATGAAACTGGTTTTTGATCTTCATTCCGTAAGAACTCAGACTAAATTGACCCAAATGAGTTCATTTTCATCTTTTATAATCGGCAAATTTCAATCATGTTTCGGCTGTATAGTTTTCTGGACAGTGAAGAATCTACAAGATTGCCATCATAACCCCATTGTTGATCGTGATTTGATTTATTATATTGTTTTTCATTGAATTTCACATCGGACAAAGAAATATTTACAGGTTTCTAGATCATGGCAATGAAACTTGTTGCTTTGAATTGATATGAATAGGTGAAAAAATCTTGAAAATCGTGAAAATCAAGCCCAGAGAATATTTTGTGAATGTGATAGAAAGCTGAGGAGAATTTATGAAATCCAAGAACTCACTCAGTTGTCTATCTGTTTCAGTGAAACATGATAGAATGTCATTGGCATACCTGCACCAATAGAAAAAAATATTCCACCAGCCAGTTTCTGTGTATTTTTTATCCCATGAAGTCATTCATGGACATTTTTGCCAACAATGAACTTTCCTTCATAAAACAGTTACAGGATGAATGGAATATTTCGTTGATTTGGAACTAATTCTGCGATAAACACACATTCTATCAGTCTAGTTGTTCCACTATAAGATTGTTTATTCTTCTGTCCAATGAATTCTCTAAAATATCCGTCCATGAAAACGTAATCCAAACATGGAATGAAATAAAAATGAAAATAACCTGGAAATGAGATCTCTTATAGTTCATTCATGAATTGTTATTGAATCTTCAAATTGAATAAGAATTTGAAATTACTGAGCTTCTGAATTGTCTTTTCTGATCTTTCAACTGAAGTTGCTTTAAGGTTGCTCTTAGGCTCCCCGGTCATTATTATTGAATCAATATTATTGACTCAATAATATCGATCAACAACAAAGTGTAAGGCAGACTTCACTTCAATATTACTGACAATATACCCCACATGTCAATAATATTGACGCCTCCCTAATATATCGATGAGCCCTTATAAAATTCGAAGTGCTATCTCGAGTTATTTGGAAAAAAATGCTGGTATCACCTCTAGGTAACGTGTGGTACAACACTATTGGATTTTCCATCAGAAAGTATCAAAAATTAAACCTTTTTCTGTAAATTTTGTCCGTCTGTGATGTTTCGTTTCGTCAATGACTTGCTGACGATGTGTTTGTCCCTAAATTACTTCCAATTCAACGAAATTACCACGATTCAAAGAACCGATGATAGAAATAACAAAATGTTAACTCATTTGGGTCAACCTAGCATGGGTATTTTTGCGTTCTCACAAAAACGGCATATTTTTGAGAAAATGGCATATGTGTCAAATACATGATGAGTTTACATGAATTGTCTTGTGAATTATATTCTATGTTACACATAAGTGATAGTGAAAGAACATCCATACCATGCATAAAAGAACCTAAACAGAATAACGATGAGATTGGAACCTATGGTGTGAAAGTTGAATAACTTTTTTCGAGATCAATTGCCCTAACACCAAACTGATATTTTTGCACTCGACGTGCCACACACAACACAACACAGAATGGTGGCACTGCAATTTCTGGTACACTGGTTAGTAACTTTTCCTTCAAAGAAAGATAAGTACGACAATGAAAAGAGAGTGATTCGGTATGTAGCTGAAGCAAACGGTTTTAACCCAGATATAGTTGACAAGATAATTAAAAAAATGCATGTTTAGGGAAGCACTTCATAAATCTTCGACTTTTCAAAAAGAGGAGAGTAATAACAAGTTTATAGTAATCCCGTATGAACCCCAATACACGAGAGGGCTTCAACAGATATTCGATAAAGTAAATATGAAAGTTGTATATAAAACTTCTAATAAATTGCAACAGCTTCTTGGTAATCCAAAAGATAGACTAGAAAACACAGAAAGGTCGGGGATTTACGAAATCAGTTGTCAAGATTGCAACAGCAAATACATCGGCCAGAGCCGACGAGCGATTAAAACCCGCTTCAAGGAGCATTGTGCACACATGAAATACGGAAGGATAGAAAAATCTAGTGCCGCCCAACATGCTGTAGACAAGCACCACAGAATTGGTGAAAACAATCTGAAACTGATTAAGCATGTGCATGACTTCAGGCTACTCGATGCATGTGAGAGTCTAGAAATAGCAAAATGAAAAACAGCATGAATGGCGATAAGGGACCCATCCCGTTTAGCCCGCTTTTTAATCTTCTGTTAGGAAGAGAATAATTACTAAGAGCTTGCAGGTAGTTAATTACCGAGAAATTCCATATTGTACTTCAGGTATATATAATTCGGTAAATCATAAATTACTTGTTTGACTCCTTTGAAGTAGTTGAATTAATCATTTGATTGGACGACAGGTACTAACTCATGTTGGAGAGTACAGTGGTATTGAATTATGAATAATTTCACAATTTTTTTCTGAAAGCTTTTGTGGAATGCTTAAAATTTAAGAGTCAATTGTATCAATGGTGTAAAAAGTGATATGCACTTTCCAAAACATTTTTTTAATCGAACAAAGTTTTACAAAAACTGATTTCAGAAAATATATCAGAGATGGCAAGGATATGATATGATTTATTCGTATTTTACAATAAATTCCTACACATTTCCAAACATATGAAATAGTAGAAATGAATTCGCCTTTCCTGATAGACAAAAACATTATTCATTCATCTCAAAAACATGAGCTCCTGATGAAGACGAGATCACGTCTGAAATGATTGAAATAATTTTGTTTATCCAGAATAGTTTTTATATATTTCAGGGAATAATTTTTATAAATACACTTAATTTGTTCCAAGCAAAAATTTGTGTTTGATTGATTCATTTTCCCAATATCCAAGGCTATTCGAACATTTTCTCTATTGCCAAAGAATGAAAAATTTGGTCAAAATATTGAATTGAATCAGTACCTGTAGTTTATCAGTGGTGACACAAAAATATAAATAATTAAAAAAAGGTTGAGTGTTGGAATATACAAAACGTGAATAATGAAAATTCACATTCTCAACTTGCTATGCTAACATTGCTTGAAGCATATTTGTTGATCGTGAGCCGTAAGCATGAATTATTTCATTGCTTTACTCTCTTATATGTATACGATTGAGTTTATGATGATTGAATATCGAATATATAGTTTCTGAATAAACAATGCCAAGTTTGTTTTATTTCAAATACCTTCAATCCAGTAGCCACAGATGATCATTCTCAAAATGAGAGTTTATCGAAGAAGTAGAATTTAAAAGTTGTATTCGACTAGATTGGTATATATGCTATGAGAGAGCTAGGACAGAAATGGCAGTTTTCCCATGTAAATCTCCATGAGAAAAAGCATGTCCAATATGTCATATTTCTCACTAGATTTCCCAAAATATCACCAGATTTGATCGAAGAGTCACTTTAGAATCTGAAGTGCTTTCTCAACGATAGTGTACGATAAAATCCGATTGCCTCCAGTATATCGTCAAAGGGATTAAACTCTAGTGACTTATTGATCAAATATAGTGACTTTTTGAAAAATCTAGTGACAAAAATGATGTTAGACCTGCTTTCTCTTTATGGGAATTCAAATGGGACAACGGCCATTTCCGTCCTAGCTCTCTCGTAGCATATCTACTCAGATTTAACGAAGTATCCTACATTAGGTTGCTATAAAATCAATGAAAACATGTCAGGAAAATTCACAGGGTGGGTTAAAAGTGGGAGAAATATCCACGGAACTTCAAGAGAAGGAGTTGAATTGTCCCAAAAGACCAAAATTGGAAAATTTTCCAAGCATGCTTATATGCAGAATTTGCAACATGATAGCTGGCATTCTGTATCTTATCTACCCTAAAATCATGGAGAGTGGAGGTAAGAAGAACCAAGTTGGAAGTAAGCTGAAACTAGTGGACACTAATGAATGATAAATCACAATCTAAAATTCGATCAAATTGGCGCTTATAGCAAAAGTGGTATGATATGAACTTAGCAATCAAAGAGAACGTAAAGTATGCTTAGTTTGAACATTCAATATTTTCAGTAACTCGGATAGTTAGTAATATAGAGCTCATAGAAATGTAATTATCCACGTAGTATCATTTGGTAAATATAACCTAATGTGAGATAACGTTGAAATTCAACGAAAGTAGAATCCCCTCAAGCAGGGGTTTCTACTTCCGGTTTATCTAACTCTCGTCATTCTTTGACTTTCATGCTTCATTTGAAAGGATCACTCTTGCTAATTTGATGGTTGGATGGACATTTTCTGATGAACAGCGATGGTTACATGTACCCTCCATACCAAAAATGATGATATAACCATCATCAGGATCTTCTGAAGAAGAAAATTGAGAGGGGTTCAGTGAATCATGTCAAAAAAGAAAACATCTCGAATTCCGAGAACTTATCAAGAAGAAAGTATTTTTGGACACGGATATACAGCAACCAATTTTCGTAATAGTACCTGAAATGAAACCTATAATGATTCACAAAGCAGACTATTTTCAGAACAACAACTTCGTATTTCGATTAGTGGAATTCGGAACCACTGGGTGAAATAAATCTATTGAAAACCCTTCTTTCTCATCAAAACGAAAATGCTTTCTCTTGAAGCGCGTTTCGCTAAACAAGTGACAATCATCTGGAGATAACTGAAACTTGGCATAATCACCTGATGATGCCACTTGATTAGCAAAACGCAGGTTGAGAGACCACATTTTTGTTCTGGTAAAAAAGTGTTTTCTTCGAGTCAAATGATTGCTTGAACCAAATCAATTCCAAGACTGAATATTCATTATTCAAGCAGAAAAAATATTAATGTGTTCATCGGCACTTGGATGGCAAATGGACAGCTTTTTGATTCTGTGGATATATTTTAGTGTGATACCTCCACTTGGCAATGTAATTGTTTCAATTCAAGTAATAATCAGCAAAACTTCCGAATATGATTTCATCAAATGGATAGGTTACGAAAATTAACACATGATAATATTTATAACAATGGATTACACAGTGAATTTTATTTGAAAATTCGATTATCATCATGAAAAATGAATATATAATGGCAAGGATATGATTTCATTCGATATATATTCCATTGGGTTTCATTTATTGTGAGTTTTGTAACAGTTTCTACTGTTGCTGAATACCTATGATTTATGTTCATTTTGCTTTTAAATCATCCCGAAACATATGCATATTCGCATTAACCTTCGAGAAATGTAAATCTGTGGACTTTTTTAAAACCTACCATTCCGGAAGAAATAATTTTCATTGTATATCGATATGTAACATAGCCGCTAGAGGAGTAAGAAGCGATTAACCCCAACTGTTGGAGAGTGAAAAACTCAACTTATCATTAGCCACATTGATCTGCATTTGGCACCATCTTGAAAAAAAAACTACTGAAAAGGGCAGTTTCTAGCTCCCTGTCAAATATGCCTCATATTCAATTTTCTCATGAACAGAATTGTCCTTAAGGATTTTATACGAAATCAATTGCAAAGAAGGTACAGAGCACCCAAAATGACGTAGAATCACGATTTCAGCAAAATGATTACTGTGGACTATAATCTACGAAAAATTTTGTCTTGGTATACATGCATACTCTGAGTCAATTGTGAAGATTTCAAATTATATAAAATTCATTAATAGCTGATTGAATGTATGTTGCAACCCTCTAACGACTGAATTAAAAATATAAGATCATTTACGACATATTCACAAAAAATGTTATGCATTCACAATAGGAATTGCAAATATGAATTACAATGTCTAATACAATTTTCACGCTAAACTTTCAAATAGATTTCCATCTATACTATACATAGTGTCAATTTGAAAACTTCCACCCTTAATATCTTCCTTTCAGTAAACAATATGAGGAATCGAATAAGCAGGTTGATTTTATTTTTGAGGGTGACACTTATAAGGATTTTATTTAGCCCTTGTTATTCAATCCTCTAGTAGGAGTAGATCTTATGGGAACGGGGGTAAAGTGACACATCATTTTGATTGGCGTTCAATTCTGCATCCAATGGTAACCTAACCTATTATTTTCTGATGAGTAGAAACTAACTTTTAGTACGCCCATACTGACATGCATGGTTTGACCAGAACTGGCAAGAATATTAGGTGGTACCGTTCCAACCCTTCATTATGGGTAACATTAGCCATTAGCTCCAATTAATTTACATCAAAAAGTAATCTCACAGTGAAACGTAGATGATAGTAAAATTGTGTTGAGTGAAAGCTGAATTTTCAATTCTCATCACAGAAATTGTACAGATAGCCGTCCATTTTTGCTACTCCTGTAAAAAGTTTCTGTTTTCAGGCAAAAAATTGGTTCGCAAATTTGAACGATGTGGTAGTATTATGCATAAAGTTATACCTGTTGGGCTGTTTAGTGATTACTTCAATAAGTATATAAAAGTGTAAAAATGGTTCATATTCTTAAAGACACAATTGAAATGATTATTATTTATGGAGAAGTTGTGCTTGATTTGATGAATAAGTTTCACGAAACTGGTTCAGTGACAAATGAAAAAAGAAATAACCCCAGAATACCAAATGAAGCCGTTCAAATTGAAGTTTTGGGAACATTTGCTGCAGAGCTCCTTACGATCAGTATCAGAACAGACGGTAATGTCATGCGAGACTGTAAGAAAAGCATTAAAAATGCATAAATTTTATCCTTATGAAATGAAGATTCTGCAAAAGCTCCACGAGAATGATTATGATAGAACAATAGAGTTTTGTGAAATCATGTCTCATCGAGTCAATACCATTCCTCATCTTCTGTTGAACATCTGTTTCAGCGATTCATTTTTCATGAATGGCAATGTCGATAGACAAAATTGTCGCTATTGTTGTGAAGAAAATCCACAAATTTTTACACCCACAAAAAGTTTATGTTTGATCTGGTATTCTTGGAAATGCCATTATAGGTCTATTATTTCTAGCAAAAACTTGACTATACCTTGAAATACTTGGGAAGACTATCGATCCTCTCATAACTCACGAGCTATAAACTCAAATGAATGCAGGAGATAACGAACTTTTGCAAGAGGATCTGTAACATTTTCAGCAGGACGGTACTCCACCTCATTGTTTTATTCCCGTCCGACAGTGGTTAAACGAGAGATTTCCGGAAAGATGGATTGGCAGAAAAAAAGCAGTTAAATGGTCTCCGAAATCACCGGATTTAACATCCTTAGATTTCTTTCTTTGACGACTTCCTGAATTCTTTGCTTATAAAACACAACTTTCTGATATTGAAGAACTTAAAAGACGAATCACAGCAGCAAACCAGTCAAGTTTTCCATAATGTTAGAGGGGAGTCAGAAAACATACTTTATTATTGTTTAAAGCAAAATGGACAACATTTCTACAGTTTGTGAGGTAAGGATAGGTATATTTCACATTTGAAATGTCTTTTTCGAAAATTTAATTTAATTTTGTGAATGGACAATAACCAACAAATGAAAAACCCCACACACGTCATACATTTATTCCTGTCATTCAAGGGTTGGAACGGTACCATTTTCATTGAAAGGAGTCAATACAATAATGCATCTCAGAACAGGCAAATTCTACTCACATGTTTAAGTTTAGAACGCTATTTTTCAGAAAATGCTTATCAAAAAATAATAACTCAGGGTACCATTGGAAGTAAGATTGAACGCCAATCAAAATGATGTGACACTTGACTCCCATTGCCATTTAAAGTTCTGGGGGTAACATTTACCCCTCTTACGGGGTAAACCACAAGGGCTACAAATAGTCCTTGAAAGTGTCCCTCTTGACTATGAAATCGACCTGCTTTTCCTCATATTGTTTACTAGAAGGAAGATATTAAGGGTGGCAAGTTTTCAAATTGACACCCTGTACATTAATATAGTGTTTCTTTCATCTTTCGAAACAAGTCACAAGAGTGTTGATTAACATTTTTTCAATAAATGCATTTGTGCAGATTTATCACAAGTTCTCCGTCAAAGAATGTTGAACACTTCTGTGTTTGTTGTGAATTATTGTCTGTTTTACAACCAATTTCATTATTTTACAGCGTAAAATAATACAAAAATAAATGAAGTTATTGTTAATTCTAAGACACTGTTCAATAAGACTATATTTAAGAGATTATTCCTAGCGCTACAGTTACCTTCTAAAAGTATTTCGTCAAGTTTTTATGAAAAGTCGAATGTTCATGATTCGAGTTTTTTCATAGTTCAAAAAAGTTCGTGACTAAAATCGAGTTTTAGTCAAAATATAGACACTGTATTACCATAAGTTATTCAATATGATCGAGTTCTATGTCGATAAACTATTGTACAATTAAGTACTGTATAATTAGGAGTTATTTGTCAAACTGAAATTATTTGTGCAGAAAGATAGAGATGTTCGACAATATGATCATTTCTCTCCATATCAACAGTATCAACTGGTTACTATGAAGACTATAAAATATATGTTGTATTGTTGACCAGTTGAAATGCATCATACTTCTGGAAGTGGCAAATATGTTGATGTTTCATCCTCATGTAATATGAAAAGTCTCTTTCACGTATTTCATTATTGTTTAAATGAATTAGGGTAATGAAAAATAAACCTCAGAAACAATATAATTATTTCAAAAATCCATATTTGGTAATACGATTATAAAGAAATACAAATGAGTGTCAAAAACAAATAAAATTTATTTCAGAAAAAAATAAGAAAAATGTACATTAATAGTGAGTACGTCCACCCCTGGCTCTAAGAAGTTCGGCACAATGACGAGGCATGCTTTCCACCAAATTTCTAACTATTTGTTGTGGTAACTGCTCGTGAATCAAAAGAGCATCTGCAACTTGGTTCAGATTTTGAAAGAATAGATGATCCTTCAAACGTCTTTCCAGAGCTGCTCAATAGAATTTAAATCCGGACTATTAGCTGGCCATACCATGACATCAATATTGTGCTCCTGTAGGAGCATAATATTGGCCAGCACGTTATCTTGTTGTGAAATGAAACCAGCGCTCATATTTTGGGCAAATTGTTGAATTTTTTTTTCATCTGCAAACATTACATTGGCCTACTGCTCTAAATTCTAATTACGATGCTCTTGACAAAAGTTTCTATGATTTCCTCGATGAGCTGGACCTAATCTAGGGGCTCTAGCAGGTCGTCTTGCAGTCGGAGTTGTCCTTCGTGAAGTCGGTTTGGTTCAAAATTCGCGTTCCCGTAGCTTCTATAAGGCGAATTTGCACTGTTCTAGCAGAACCGGTACGATCATAACAAACGATCTTCTCTGCGGGTTGTTGCTCTTTGTCGATTGGGATAAGGGGGTCTTTTTACTATGCCGTAAATTTGGTAGCGATTCCAAGCTCTGGAAACCGCAGAATGACTCACATTAAGCATTTGGGCTATACGACGCCTTGATTACCCTACTTCTATCACTGCCACTACTCTAGCAACTCGAAATTCGTTGAAGTACACCACACGTATCCTCCTTCTACCCAATACATTAACATTCATTGTTTGAATTTCAAAATTTAATACCTATCACGAACTAAAGTAAAGTGAAACGAAATACAGAATTTTTCATATCAATGATTTTGTAGCTGAAAGTACAAAAAGAAGAAAAAAAGTAAAAAAGTAAACAACAACCGAATGGAACATGCACGGCCGTCGCCATGGGAAGGGATGGGGAGGAGCCTTCCCCCGCCTTTTCGACTTGGGAAAAAGTTGGGAAAAGTTGGGAAGAACATGATGAGAATTAGTATGGAGTACACACCAGAAGTTTTTATCATGAAATAATACATGTTTTTTCACTTATTGGATTTTAAGGACATGTCTCTAAATTGATTTTGAGTAGTTTATATGGGTACACCAGTAATTTACTCGATTCATTTATAGAACATCAACTTTATGTTTTCTTTGAACTATGAGGTATTAAACAATGAATAGCGAACTATGATCTTATTCATTCGCCTACTGTTTCGAATTTTCATAAAAACCTTCGGAACAAGAATAAGTCGCATAGAGATTAAAAAGCATTGAAAAGTGATACGAGCCCAATAACACCAATTCACTATCTCTATTATATTGCTCTTAAAAAATCAATATTTCAAGGAAACGTGAACACATAAAATGTTATTTTTATTGTCTACATCATCACATATTTCGAGAACTACAATTATTATTTATCTCTACGCGACTTAATTCTGTGAAACTTATCTTATTATTGTCTTCAAATCTCTTCATCGTCTTCGTCATAAGAATGGTGTGTTGGGCAACAGAGGCCTTCCGACCCGTCAGCCCTCATACAGAATAGTATTTTTTCTGCTGTAGTTACTTCATGAGGCATTATTCCATGGAAGTCCCTCAAATCGTTAGCTGGAAACCATGCCTTCTCATTGTCGTCTATTACCACATAACCAAACAGCCTACAACAGAAATAACTTCAAATTAGAAAGTGAATATCGTCAAATATCACCGAAGGAAATTTACAGACTCAATTCGAGAAATTTCTATTCAAAAAACTAACGAGATTTAGGACGTTAGTGGTAACTAACTACCCGTTTCTACCCGTCGGCTATACATGATGTTGGTTAAACCCATGATAACATACGCATCTCTGGTCTGGTGGCCAAAGATGAAGCAGGCGACCGCCATCAACAAACTAGGTAAGTTGCGAAGACTTGCATATTTGAAAATGACGGGGGCAATGAGAACTACCCCACCTGCATTGGCGACACTCCTGAATCTACCTACTTTACACTCTGTGATAATGGGGAAGGCCAGGATGGGCCAATTCAGACTGGAAAACTCATCGAACTACAAATGATCGGACCGAACAGAAATTTTGGAACATGTGTAGGAATACATATTGAATATGTGCGCGAACCACATGACACCGAAGTACACCTTTAACACAAACTTCACGGATAAAATCATAAGCCGTGAAGAGTGGACGATCATTAGTCACCCCGAAAACATGTATGGAAAAAACAGCTGGTATACAGATGGATCGAAGACCAAACATGGAACGGGAGCTGGAATATACGGAGCGGCACAGTTATCCGCTAGGACTATACATATCCGTCTTTCAGCCAGAAGTGTATTCTATCTTGCAGTGTGCAAGGCTTATTGAATTGAGACCTCAAAGAAATGAGCGGATCAATATTTAAACAGACAGCAAGAGCGCACTAGGGGCTCTAACAAACCCGATGGTGACATCAAAACTGGTCTGGGAATACCATGAAGAACTGAGTGAACTTGCAAACAAGAACAAATTAACTTTGTACGGGATGCCAGGGCATTCAGGAATCACAGGTAATGATACAGCTGATGAATGCGCTAGACGCGGATCATCAACTTCATATATAGGTCCTGAACAAGCTCTGGTGGTACCAAAATCATTGGTACAAAACCAGATTAGGACATGGACCAATAAGAAGCACATAGAGTACTGGACAGAAGTACCTGGCAACAAACATAGTAGAACTTTCATTAGGGAACCGTCCGAGAAAAGAACCGAAGAACTACTTCAATATAGTAGGGATCGGCTCAGAATAATCACAGGGTTACTGTGAAACGAAGGGAAACAGCTTTACACATCTTATGCGAATAAGAGGCACTAAATCACAGAAGGCAGGCAATATATGGACGTACGAAATTACGTCCAGAAGACGAACTAGTACAAACTAGTACAGGGAACGAGACTGATGAAATGAGTATCATGAGAAGATGGGAGAATAAACACAATAAGCCCAAGAGACTGAAGTATTTTCTGGAGACTTGGACTAAATAATATGAATATGACAAAGCCCAAATATGACTTACACCCTGAATATGTTGTATCTACACCTCAATTATTACAAACACACATACTACACTCACCCTGAATATGTCATTTACTATAAGTATTCGAAAGAAGACTAAATGGACAAGTCAGACAGCTCCCAAGGTACCAAAAAAACTACCCGTTTCAAAAATGGATTGAAGCATATGATAATTCTTGAAAAAAAACTGCATCATTATCTCAGATAATTGAACGTCCTTTTGTGCATCTACTTGATCTGCATGTTTTATGTTTGAGGGGAAGAACAAGTCTCTTCAGCCGACTCTGCCTTTTGACTGACATTCTTTCCTATATATTTTGTATTGTCTCATCATTATGTATTAATGTAATTTGTATTTCAGTAGATTAAAACGATTATTATCTTATTCAACACAAGTTTTCGCTGGTTAGGCCCTATCCTCCGAAGTCCCGTTACATTCAGGAGGATCCGCCAGCATTATCAACCAACGACCTCTCTCCACACAGTGGGGTGAGTGAACATTAGATTCGAGAATTATTACCTAAAGCAAGAGTAGTGAAAGAAGAATGGCAGCCGTCTGCAGTTGTCCGGCAAGCCGGCAAGATTTTGAAATTTGAGAGTAGAGACGGCAAAATTCCACCAAGAACTCCAATGATTCAGAACAACTATCTTGACAGAGTGATCTGGATAGTCTGCTGAGTTCGAAGGAAAAATTTTTATTATTTATCCGTTTCTTCTCCGCTTTTCGGACGATATTTGTCTCGCCAAGATCTAGAAACTATACGACAAATATCGTCTTGCTCTGGTGGTCGGGAATGATTTCATCAGGCTTATTAGCTTACATGAACCCAAGTGTGGGAAACGAAAAATTCCAGTATATTTCACACTTTTCGTTTCACAACGGATTCAATTGCCCTCGAATCAATACTGCAAAAGTATCGAAAGTAGTAATAAAGAACTCTAAGGGCCGCGTTATGTCGATGGATATAGGCCGAGACCACATATGCTGGACATGATGACAGCAAGTGCATTAGAGTCTCAGATATTTCGCGGCTGGCCTTGCACCTTGTGACAGGAACTTTTATATCCATCACGGGAATGCGGTAGACTGGGGTGTTGAAGACACCATCTTGTCAAGCCATGATAAACCCCTCATTTTCCGACTTCAGCCCACTCGACCTGAGAAAAGCGAAGATGAAGGGCTTTGATGAGCCAGGGTATTCAATGTTGTTGAAGAAGATTCCATCCATTGGCTCATCCATGTGCTACTGCAGAAGTGAAGTGATCTCTGCGGCTTTTACATGGGCAGCTGCCCTTAAGAAGAATGACCCAATTTCTGCTCTCTCATAGTCTCATAGTCGGTATCCGAACTCCTGACGACTTTACACACTCCATCCAATACCATTCTGTCATGTAAACACTTCAAACTCAAAAGTTCAGGCCCTCCCTGTTGTCAGGAGAAGTGCAATCGTGGAACGGACAATTTTGAATGCAAACTCCTATGGAGGTTCATCATTTTTCGGTTCTTTAGGTAGAGTTGATACAGCTTCTCCCGAACTCACTTCACCACTTCAAACGAGTAGAATAAGATTGAAATGGCTGGCATATTTGTTGCAGCAACTTTGTTCTTCTTCGACAGTTCCGATGACCAAATCTGTCGAAGTTCGTGCTGATACTTGCCGCGGAGAGAGTTCTTCACTGCTGTTACCACTTGTGAGTGACGTTATTATTATTATCATTATTATTACTTCAATAAGTAGTATTCTGAGTCAAGAGTCTTTCATATATAATAAAATTTCACCTATCGATACATCGAAACGTCATTTCAAAATCAATGACCAGTAAATCAACTCATTTGAAGTATACTTTTCCTACATTTTTCATACTATTCTGCTAAACTCAAATTGATTTTTCATTTCATCTGGACCTATATCTATCGTCATAGTTGAGGCACTTTTACTTGTAGATAAAATGATTATTTTAACAACCATCCGAGTGGTACATTCTTCCGAGATGCTTTTATTTTCAGAAAGTAGCATTTTTCTGGCATTCTTGAAGGATAATGAAGAAAAACCCGTATCTCGATAAAAACTGGCTTTTCGAAAAAGTACTAAAGTATTTTTTTGCTGGTATTTTTTGGCAACACTGTTTTTGACAGATCACGCGTGAATCGTGTCTTGTGTCATTGTCAAACAACCACGAATCGACTTGGTAATGAACAACGCTTGCAAATTATTGAATTTTATTTTCAAAATTCATGATCGAAGCATGTATCCATTTCTTACATCTAATCTCATTATTATGAGGTTTTATAAATGTTATGAGAAACACGTTTTCTTCCGGATATCGATTATCCGGCGTACAATTCGCAAAACAGCAATGCTTTGTTGGCATTATACTAGTACTAAATGATTTTTTATATCAGATTTATATTTTTGAATAATAAATTGATTTCACGTAAATAACACTGTTCTGGCTCATTTATGGGCAGTTTCGTCTTCCTACTGAGGGAGCTATTCGAAAGCTTGTGACTATATTTCGAGCCCAATTTACATTATTGGACATTAAATCACCAACACGCATACGTAGAGTGAGGACCGAAGACAATATTGCGGTTGTATCCGCCAGTGTTCGTAGTGACCGTGAAATGTCGATTCGCCGCCGTTTGCAGCAATTGGGTCTCTGTTACTACTGTTACTCCACTACGTGGAAAATTTTGCGAAAGGATTTGGGTGTAAAACCTTATAAGGTATCGCTGGTGCGGAAATTAAAGCCACACGACCTCCCACAACGTCTAACATTTGGTGAATGGGCGCTGGCAAAGTTGGAGGAAGATCCATATTTTTATCGAAAAATTGTGTTCAGCGACGAGGGTCATTTCTGGTTGGATGGATACGGTAACAAGCAAAATTGCCGCATCTGGAGTAAATACCAGCCACAAGCATTGCAATTGCTACCGATGCATCCCGAAAAAGTCACTGTTCGGTGTGGATTATGGGTCGGTGGCATCATCGGCCCGTACTTCTTCAAATATGAAAATAGAAATCCACAACGTTACTGTGAATAGCGAGCGCTACCGTGTGATGATTAACGAATTTTTGTTGCCCAAAATGAAAAAATTGAACATGCCTGACATATGGTTTCATCAAGACGGTGCGACATGCTACACGGCACGAGAAACAATGACCCAATTAAGAGCCGCCTTCGGTGAACAGTTCATCTCATGTTTGGGACCCGTCAATTGGCCGCCTAGATCGTATGATTTAACGCCTTTGGATCATTTCTTGTGTGGTCATGTTAAGGCATCATGTCTACAGGGATAAACCAGCAACGACTGACGCTCTGGAAGCCAATATTGAAGCATTTATAAGTGAAATACCAATCGATATGTTAGAGAGAATGCGTCAAAATTGGACCTTGAACATGGGCCATCTGAAGCGGAGCCGCGGATAAGATTTGCATGGAATCATTGTCAAACAGTAAATTATATTGATCATTTTATCGATTCCAATGAAGATTTCATCAATTTTTTCAAACTATCCGTGTTGTTTTGAAAATCAAATCCTATACCTCTTGAAAAATCACCCGCTAGGTGACAAAAAAGTTTCAAAATCGATGTATTGAACCATTGGTGTGACAAAACTAATTTAAAATTTCGTGGTTTCATATGAAAAAGAGGATCTCATGATAAGGATCCATTTTCATCACAGAATGTTAAACAGTTCATGGAATATTTCAAAAAAATCGATTTTTATTCTGTTTTTTTGTGTTCATATTTACATTCAATCGAATTATTCTTCAACCAGAATATGTGGTTCAATTTATGACCTACATTTTCGTTACACCCTGTAAATTTAGAATAAAAGATGAAGAAGAATAAACTAAACAATAACTGGACCTGTATGAACACTAAAGTAGTTGTTCTATCACATAGTTGATATTTTTCTTACCTGGCAATAGCAGCTCCAGGTATCCATAAGACGGAGGCCAACACCAAAACTGATATCAAAAGTATGGACCATACAGGCCAGGAATGCCTTTCAGTTTCACCTTTCGCAGATACCCAAACAGAATATCCTGATCCATCGACAGCTATTTCGATAATGCTCGCCACCAAGATGGAAATCATTGCCAAGGGAGAAAGATATTTCCAGCAAATCAACCAGTAGAGACCTGGTCTGCTACCAGTCATCATTTCGATGTCATCAGCAAATCTAAATGCAAATAGACATTTATAATATTTTTTGTTAAATGGATTCTTCGAAGAAACTATTGATATAGTCATTAAGAAAGTTAGAAAGTGTAAATATTATAACAAAACAAGCGAGAGATGATGTTGATGTAGTCGTACTCAACATAGAAACAGCTATCGACAAAACCAAAAATGGAATGACTCCCGTTATCATTGGAGGAGACAGATATTTGCTCGATATCATAATTGGACGCGCTCAACAGCTCCAAAAAGAAATTTTCTGAAAAAAGGGCAATGTCAAACCACAAATTCATTCGTCAATTACCTCTCATATTTGACATTTTGTGAAAAAATCACTCGAACTCATCATATCATATATTGGAATGGAAGTCTTCCAAGTATAATGAAAACCTTCTTATTTTCGCTTCTTCGGCGGAGTGCGATCCGTTCTTTGAATATTGGAGGAGGTTGAAGGTCATCTTTCGAAAAATAAGTGATTCCTCCTTCAGTAATTTCAAAATTTGATTCAGTAAATATTGAGAAGAACCTCATAAAGAACTCGAATCTTCTTTCACTCTCAAGCAATGATTTCGGTGTCATCAGTAAATCTAAATGCAAATAGACTTTTAATCATGGTGTATAGGCTTTCATAGCCTATGTCGAACAGATTTTCCCATGTTTTCAGGTTTATTAGCCGTGGTCTGCAGGTTTTTATACCTTATGTTTCGTCTACTACTGCGGCAGACATTATCAAAGGCAGATCTATTTTGCATTCAGTGAGGAAAATCTGCCTCACTGAATGCAAAATAGTCTGCTTCACATAATCCAAAAATCGAAAATTAAGTTTCTTGAAAAAAGATGGTTTTCAAAAAATTGATTCATTTTGAAAATATAATATATACTATTCTGGTGTTGCTCAACATTGTCACTCTATTCAGCTTCTGCATATCACTGAATCACATCAATATGACTATACTTCTCTAGATTGTTCCTCTATGAAATACTGAATTATTAATAATAACAAATGGGCTTTATTAATTGACATACATTGTTTATAAAGAAGAAGTAGATAAATAAATATAGTTTGAAAAAACTAAAAAACACGCTTTCAAAGAACATCGAACTAAAAAGTTAAAAATATAAAGTTATTCAATATGACCGGGTTCTGTGACGATAACCTATTGTACAACTAAGTACCAAATTTACTGTATAATTAGGAGTTTTTTGTCAAACTGAAATTATTTGTGCAGAAAAATTGAGATGTCTGACAATATGACAATTAATTTTTCTTCATATCAAGAGTATCAACTGGTTTCCATGAAGATTATTAAATATCTGTTGTACTATCGACTAGTTGAAATTGATCATACTTCTGGAAGTGGCAAATGTGTTCATGTTTCATCCTCATGTAATATGAGAAGTCTCTGTCAAGTATTTGATTATAGTTCAAATGAATCACCTCAGAATAAACCTCAGGAATATTATGATGATTTCAGAAATTCATATTCTACTTCAATTTCAACTATATTGATTTGTATTATCGAAACTGAGTTAGACTCACTGGCTGAAAATATTACAAATGAAATAAACGATTGAATTACCACGAACGTTTTATTTTGCAATATCGAAATAATAAACAAAAAGTTTTGTACGAATTCACGATGTTTTGTGAATAAATAAAATTCAGTACATATTATTTGCTATCCCTTTTTGTAAGTCATGACCAGGTAGGTACCAACAAATATCGAATAAGAAACATTCTAAAACTATATTCAAACGATAACATATTCAAATAACCAGTTACATCTAATGAAGTTATGAATATCTTCAATACTTCACTAATAAGTAACAATAATAATCATCTGTTGCTTTTAGAAAAATACAATATAGCAAGAGTAAAGTCAAACGAAACAAAACAACTTACTAACTCAATACCGAGTGAATAGTAAAATAACTAGTAGCAGGATCATTCGCACGAGCTGATTTTTCAGAAGTGAGGTGTGGAGCTCAAAATTAACTGCCTTAGAACCTGTATCGCTTTTCCAGAGAAAAATATTTTGAAGTTATCAGTGGTTTGTTTGTATGAAATTAATTTACAAATGAAAACCTCCTATGCCGGAGGTGAAAGTAGCAATGATAGAATTGAAAAACAAAAACCCTGCAAGAAATGGAATACCAGCATAATTACTGGAGGTCGAAAGTAATAGCTTGACCTATCTCAATGGCAAAATAAAAAAATACCAGGGTAATGACCACATATATGAAAAGGTGACCAAGCAATTTTTGACAATTACAGAGGAATCACATTATCAGCGATAGTGTACGAAAACAAAGCGAAAATAATGAGAATGTGATTGAACTATACGAAACGGAGAAAAGAGAAGATTATCAAAGTGGATTCAGTCAGGAAAAAACAAGAACTAATCATATCTTCATCTCGAAGATGTTGAAACGAAAGTCATGAACAAAATTCAGGGAAGTTTTTGAATTTCTATTTCTCCATCTGCATACAGAAATGTAAAAACGAAGAGGACTTTTTCTTCCAGTTTGTGTCTGAAAGTTACTTCTTTGCATGATTCACATATCTTTGTGAAGAGTTCATTTCCAAAGTATTTACTTATTTCCTTTCTTCGAAAGTTTCTCACATTTTCATGAAAAACGTTATTCTAAAATTGTACCACTTTCTATTTGAAATCAATGACTTTGTTGTTTAACGGTTTCAAACAGGCCTACGACTACTTGCCTTGTATAATACTATTGATATTTGAAATAATCATGAAATGCAAATCAATTCAGAGAACTAGGTTTATAAAAAAATTGGAAAGAAGAAGAGCAATATGCTGTGTGAAGCCCGTTGTGATTACTAAAATACGGGAAAACTTATAGACTGATAGGGACTTTGTACATTTTCTTCTTTTCTTGCACCTCTAACACGTTGGTCTTTCATCTCCATCCAGAGTTTCCTGTCTTGTGAAGGAATCCAAGCAATGTGACTAGGTCAATAGGCTAATTATTTGTGGCATGGGGAGGGACAAGTCCCAGAAAGGATCGAAGGTTACTGATGAGTATCCACAGTGTGTGCACTTCATAGTGGATTTCAATTGACCAACGAAATTGTCTACATTCTTGAAGTTGTTCATATTTAAATATCTCAGCCAGGACTCTTGTGCTTTTTCACTGTCGCTCAACTTTTCGTCAATCTCTGTTGAGATCGGTTCAGGTTTCTCAGTAATTTTGTTGAGGTCCTCATGTGAACCTTTTGAAAGATATCAAAGGAACTCGTGGACGTCTTGATAAGCAGAATCCATGAGCAGAATCCATGAGGGGCAAATCTTTGAATCTACCTTTTAAAGTACATTGTGTTAATTACTCTATCAGATGAATCTTCTGACCACAATTCCTTGATGACTTCTGCGAACGCTTTGATTAAAACACCTTTCATACTTGAAACACTAGTTCTGATATCTTCCATGTATATATCCTTTTTTAAATATTTCAGCAACCATCTCGTGTTTGATAAACATTAGATTACACTGTTCATCAAGCAGGTGTTTTCAATATTTTTCAACCCATTAAACCCAAGGATTCTGACTGAAGAATGTATCACCGATCTATTGTTGTAACTATTGTTGTACGTTTTCCATTACTAACTTCTTCTGAGTAAATACGGATACGATGATCCACCCCTTCATTGGATCGGTGGGATAAGGAATTCGAAGCAAAAGTGCTCAAAACTGAATTGGTTATTAATTCTTTTGGGGACTGTGAGGGCTCAGCCAAAGGACTAAGCTCAGCCTCTTCTGTCAAAACTTGACCGTATTGCTGAGAGTCCTCCACCAAACTGCACAACTCCAGTTCTTGCACTGTCTGTACATATTCGTTGCGTTGCGTGAAAACATGAGAATTGCATAGCGGCATCGGTGAAGAACATATGTGACAGATAATTCTCGATTGGGGATAAGGATAGGATAGGATTGGCTGTACCATCATAGGAAGATGCTGATATATTTTGTTCATGAGAAACATCGACCTAGTGTTTTTGATTGAGGAATTGTACTTGAACATCAAGAAAGAGGTAGCTCTTGGGTCATTCGTCTCTTTGGAGATGATGCCTATTTCATGAATGAACTCCAATGCTTGGGGGCCTAAGGTACCAAAAATTTCGACTCCTATTGCATAAATAATAACATGACCTCCCAAATAATAGCACAATTCCGCTGATGAAGCTGATGCATCGCTGGATACAGAAGTTGAAGGAACGTGACAAGGAGCCAAAGTATCAACGCAGGTGAAATCCCAGACAAACGGTTTTCCTCTCTGTTGAGGAATGAGAGTCATGCCATCTGGTCGTTTCCCATCATCGCTGCCTTGCCTTGTGGATTAATTTATAGATTTGAATTACAACAGAACCGATTGTTCAATTTCACATCAAAGAATCACTTTTATTGACATTTCTTCGAATACACATTATCTTGCATTCGTTTGTCTTTTGCCAACATATTCAGTTGGAGGTGCTTTGATTCCCAACATGATTCCAACATGAATCAACGAATGTGATTTGCATTGAATTTTTTCTTTTCTCTTGTTGCAGTGAATTTTAAAAATGCCATAATTCTGAAAACTATCATTGATACTTGGTAACTGAAAACTGTTTTCTCAAAGTTATTTCTCTCAATGCACAAAAAAGATGGTATAGTTGAAGGCTAGACAGCGTTTACAGATCTGTTCAACTTGTTCAACCGATTGAAATGAACATAAATCGGTGATCTTATTCATGAAAATCCCGAAATTTGGATTCGCAAACAAAATTTTTTCGGTTTATATTATCATCTTCTTTTTGTGAAACTGATCTGAATATTTGTACATATTTCAATCGATTGAACTTGTTGTACTCTTAATGTAACGTTAAAATATATCGGTACACCAGTACTTTATTCGTTACGTTTATATAACATCAACTTCATGTTTTCGTTGAACTATGAGGCATTGAACAATGAATAGTGAACTATGACCATATTCATTCGCCTACTGTTTCGAATTTTCATAAAAACCTTCGGATCAAGAATAAGTCGCATAGAGATTAGAAAGCATTAAAAACTGATACGAGGCCAATAACACCAATTCACTATCTCTATCATATTGCTCTTAGAAAATAAATATTTCAGGAAAACGTGAACACATAAAATGTTATTTTTATTGTCTACATCTTCAAATATTTCGAGAACTACAATTATTATTTATCTCTATGCGACTTCATTCTGTGGAACTTATCTTATTATTGTCTTCAAATCTCTTCATCGTCTTCGTCATAAGAATGGTGTGTTGGGCAACAGAGGCCTTCTGACCCGTCAGCCCTCATACAAAATAGTATTTTTTCTGCTGTAGTTACTTCATGAGGCATTATTCCATGGAAGTCCCTCAAATCGTTAGCTGGAAACCATGCCTTCTCATTGTCGTCATTTTTCTGTAAATTTTGTCCGTCTATGATAATTCGTTCCGTCAATGACTTACTGACGATGTGTTTGTCCCTAAATTACTTCCAATTCAACGAAATTACCACGATTCAAAGAGCCGATGATGAAAATAACAAAATGTTAACTCATTTGGGTCAACCTAGCATGGGTATTTTGCTTTCTCACAAAAACGGCAGATTTTTGAAAAAATGGCATAAGTGTCAAATACATGATGAGTTTACATGAATTGTCTTGTGAATTATATTCAATGTTACACATAAGTGATAGTGAAAGAACATCCATATCATACATAAAAGAACCTAAACAGAATAACGATGAGATTGGAACCTTTGGTGTGAAAGTTGAATAACTTTTTTCGAGATCAATTGCCCTAACACCAAATTGATATTTTTGCACTCGACGTGCCACACACAACACAACACAGAATGGCGACACTGCAATTTCTGGTACACTGGTTAGTAACTTTTCCTTTGAAGAAAGATAAGTACGACAATGAAAAGAGAGTGATTCGGTATGTAGCTGAAGCAAACGGTTTTAACCCAGATATAGTTGACAAGATAATTAAAAAATGCAAGTTTAGGGAAGCACTTCGTGAATCTTCGACTTTTCAAAGAGAGGAAAGTAATAACAAGTTTATAGTAATCCCATATGATCCCCAATACACGAGAGGGCTTCAACAGATATTCGATAAAGTAAATATGGAAGTTGCATATAAAACTTCTTATAAATTGCAACAGCTTCTTGGTGATCCAAAAGATAGACTAGAAAACACAGAAAGGTCGGGGATTTACGAAATAAGTTGTCAAGATTGCAACAGCAAATACACAGGCCAGAGCCGACGAGCGATTAAAACCCGCTTCAAGGAGCATTGTGCACACATGAAATACGGAAGGATAGAAAAATCCAGTGTCGCCCAACATGCTCTAGACAAGGACCACAGAATTGGTGAAAACAATCTGAAACTGATTAAGCATGTGCATGACACCAGGCTACTCGATGCATGTGAGAGTCTAGAAATAGCAAAATGTAAGAACAGCATGAATGGCGATAAGGGACCCATCCCGTTTAGCCCGCTTTTTAATCTTCTGTTAGGTAGAGAATAATTACTAAGAACTTGCAGGTAGTTAATTACCGAGAAATTCCATATTGGACTTCAGGTATACAACTCCAGATAACAAACTTTAGTATATAAGGAGTAACCAGACTAGACTAGGTATCAATTTTCTTCTCCTGAGGATGCAAAAATATCAGTTTGGTTAGGGCAATTGTTCTCGAAAAAAGTTATTCAACCTAAACAGAGTTGAACTAGAGTTCAAAGTTGAATTCGAAACTCTTCGTTTCCAGAATGACTGTTTGAAATTCAACCTTCTAGAAAGTATGGAAACATTCGAAATAAAGTACTATGCAATAGCATCAATTTCATCGACCTGTTTCGAGTATAATTCGGTAAATCATAAATTACTTGTTTGACTCCTTTGAAGTAGTTGAATTAATCATTTGATTGGACGACAGGTACTAACTCATGTTGGAGAGTATACAGTGGTATTGAATTATGAATAATTTCACAATTTTTTTCTGAAAGCTTTTGTGGAATGCTTAAAATTTAAGAGTCAATTGTATCAATGGTGTGAAAAGTGATATGCATTTTCCAAAACATTTTTTTAGATCGAACAAAGTTTTACAAAAACTGCTTTCAGAAAATATATCAGAGATGGCAAGGATATGATATGATTTATTCGTACTTTACAATAAATTCCTACACATTTTCAAACATATTCAATAGTATAAATGAATTCGCCTTTCCTGATAGACAGAAACATTATTCATTCATCTCAAAAACATGAGCTCCTGATGAAGACAAGATCACGTCTGAAATGATTAAAATAATCTTGTATATTCATTTATGATTCACTGTTTGGAACCTTTGGTGTAGTAATGAATATTACTGGAGTTTTAATCTTCCTCTTTGAAGATGATCACTTGGTGATCGAAACACGTGTCGAGGTGTTAAAAATAACGATTTGGTGTTGGGAAAAAATTCCAGTAATATTATATTGTATATCCATAACAGTTTTTATATATTTGAATTGTTCCAAGCAAAAATTTGCCTTCGATTGATTCATTTGTTACCGGTAACCAAACATTTTTTTAATATCCAAGGCTATTTGAACATTTTCACTATTGCCAAAGAATAAAAATTAGAGAACTATTCGAAAGGATAACTACACCCAATAGTAAATCTTGATGTGACCAAAGTATTGAATTGAATCAGTACCACTAGTGTATCAGTGGTGGCACAAACATATAAATAATTGAAAAAAGGTTGAATGTTGGAATATACAAAACGTGAATAATGAAAATCCACATTCTCAACTAGCTATGCTAACATTGCTTGAAGCATATTTGTTGATTGTGAGCCGGAAGCATGAATTATTTCATTGCTTCACTCTCTTATATGTATACGATTGATTTCATGATGATTGAATATCTAATATATAGTTTCTGAATGAACAATGCCAATTTTGTTTTATTTCAAATGCCTTCAATCTAGTAGCCACAGATAATCATTCCCAAAATGAGAATTTATCGGAGAAATAGACTTCAAAAGTTATATTCAACTAGATTAGTACCTATATATGCTATGAGAGAGATAGGACAGAAATGTCCGTTTTTCCATGTAAATCTCCTTGAGTAAAAGCATGTCCAATATGTCATTTTTCTCACTAGATTTCCCAAAATGTCACCAGATTTGATCGAAGAGTCACTTTAGAATCTGAAGTAACGATAGTGTACGATAAAACTCGATTGCCTTCAGTATATCGTCAAAAGGATTAAACTCTAGTGACTTTTCAAATAAATCTAGTGACTTTTTGAAAAATCTAGTGACAAAAATAACATGTTACATGGGACAACGGCCTTTTCCGTCCTAGCTCTCTCATATCATATCTACTCAGATTTAACGAGTATCCTACATTAGGTTGCTATAAAATCAATGAAAACATGTCAGGAAAATTCACAGGGTGGGTAAAAAGTGAGAGAAATGTCCACGAAACTCCAAAAGGAGAAGTTAAATTGTCCCAAACGACCAAAATTGGAAAAATTTTCGAGAATACTTATATGCAGAATTTGCAACATGATAGCTGGCATTCTGTATCTTATTTACCCCAAAATCATAGAGAGTGGAGGTATGGAGAACCAAGTTGGAAGTTAGCTAAAACTAGTGGACATTATTAAATGATAAATTACAATCAAAAATTCGAACTTAGCAATCAAAGAGAACGTGAAGTATGCTTAGTTCGAATATTCAATATTTTCAGTAACTCGGATTGTTAGTAATATAGAGCTCATAGAAATGTAATTATCTACGTATATTATTTGGTAAATATAACCTAATGTGAGATAACGTTGAAATTCAACGGAAGTAGAATCCCCTCAAGAATCCCCTCATCATCAAAAATGATGATATAACCATCATCAGGATCTTCTGAGGAAGAAAATTGAGAGGGGTTCAGTGAATCATGTCAAAAAAGAAAACATTTCGAATTCCAAGAACTCATCAAAAAAAAGTATTTTTGAACACGGATATACAGCAAGAAATTTTCGTAATAGTACCTGAAATGTAACCTATAATGATACGAGTAGTATTCACTTCGTATTTTTCACAAAGCAGACTATTTTCAGAACAATAACTTCGTATTTCGATGAGTGGAATTCGGAACCACTGACGTGAAATAAATCTATTGAAAACCTTTCTTTCTCATCAGAACAAAAATGCTGATGATGCCACTTGGTTGGGCATTTCTGGTCTGAGGAAAGAAAATGTTTTCACCAAGTCAAATGATTGCTTGAACCAAATCAATTCCAAGACTGAATATTCATTATTCAAGCAGAAAAAATATTAATGTGTTCATCGGCACTTGGATGGCAAATGGACAGCTTTTTGATTCTGTGGATATATTTTAGTGTGATACCTCCACTTGGCAATGTAATTGTTTCAATTCAAGTAATAATCAGCAAAACTTCCGAATATGATTTCATCAAATGGATAGGTTACGAAAATTAACACATGATAATATTTATAACAATGGATTACACAGTGAATTTTATTTGAAAATTCGATTATCATCATGAAAAATGAATATATAATGGCAAGGATATGATTTCATTCGATATATATTCCATTGGGTTTCATTTATTGTGAGTTTTGTAACAGTTTCTACTGTTGCTGAATACCTATGATTTATGTTCATTTTGCTTTTAAATCATCCCGAAACATATGCATATTCGCATTAACCTTCGAGAAATGTAAATCTGTGGACTTTTTTAAAACCTACCATTCCGGAAGAAATAATTTTCATTGTATATCGATATGTAACATAGCCGCTAGAGGAGTAAGAAGCGATTAACCCCAACTGTTGGAGAGTGAAAAACTCAACTTATCATTAGCCACATTGATCTGCATTTGGCACCATCTTGAAAAAAAAACTACTGAAAAGGGCAGTTTCTAGCTCCCTGTCAAATATGCCTCATATTCAATTTTCTCATGAACAGAATTGTCCTTAAGGATTTTATACGAAATCAATTGCAAAGAAGGTACAGAGCACCCAAAATGACGTAGAATCACGATTTCAGCAAAATGATTACTGTGGACTATAATCTACGAAAAATTTTGTCTTGGTATACATGCATACTCTGAGTCAATTGTGAAGATTTCAAATTATATAAAATTCATTAATAGCTGATTGAATGTATGTTGCAACCCTCTAACGACTGAATTAAAAATATAAGATCATTTACGACATATTCACAAAAAATGTTATGCATTCACAATAGGAATTGCAAATATGAATTACAATGTCTAATACAATTTTCACGCTAAACTCCAAATAAATCTTTCAAAAGAGATTCCTATCTCGACTATACAGGGTGTCAATTTGGAAAATTAACACCCTCAATATCTTCCTTCCAGTAAACAATATGAGGAATCGAAAAATACAGGTCAATTTTATTGTCAAGGGTGACCCTGCCAAGGACTATATGTAGCCCTTGTGGATCAATCTCCTAGTAAGTAGGTGTTACCCTTAGAATATTACATGGGAAGGGTTGTCAAGTGCCACATCCTTTTCATTGGGGTTCAATTCTGCTTCCAATGGTACCCTTTATTATTTTTTTCATGTGTGAAGGTAATTATCAGTAAGCCCATACTGAGATGCATGGTTAGACCAGAACTGATAAGAATATTAGGTGGTACCGTTCCAACCCTTCATTAGGGGTAACATTAGCCATTAGCTCTAATTAATTTACATAAAAAAATAGTGTGATAGTAAAACGTACATGGTAATACAGTTGTGTTAAAAAAACCTAAACAGAGTTGAATTCGAAATTCTTCGTTTCCAGAAGTTTCTGTTTTCAACCAAAAAATTGGTTCGCAAATTTGAATGATGTGGTAGTATTGTGCTGTTGGGCTGCTTAGTGATTATTTTAATAAGTGTATAAAAGTGTGAACATGGTTTACATTTTCGAAGACACAATTGAAATGATTATAATTTATGGAGAAGTTGGAAAGTACGCACGAAGAGCGGCATGTCTTTTCAACGAAAGACATCCAAATTGTAATGTAAGTCACCGGTATGTGCTTGATTTGGTGAATAAGTTTCACGAAACTGGTTCAGTGACAAATGAAAAAAAAATAACCCCAGAATACTAAATGGAGCCGTTCAAATTGAAATTTTAAGAACATTTGCTGCAGAGCCCACAAGCTGCTTACGATCATTATCAGAACAGACGGAGATGTCATGCGAGACTGTAAGAAAAGCATTGAAATGCATAAATTTAATTCTTATAAAATGCAGATTCACGAGAATGATTATAATAGAAGAATAGAATTTTGTGAAATCATGTCTCATCGAGTCAATACCATCTCTCATCTTCTGTTAAACATCTGTTTCAGCGATGAGCGATGTTAATTTTTCATGAATGGCAATGTCGATAGACAAAATTGTCGCTATTGTTGTGAAGAAAACCCACAAATTTTCACACCCACAAAAAGTTTATGTTTGATCTGGTATTCTTGGAAATGCCATTATTGGTCTATTATTTCTGGCAAAAACTTGACTATAGCTTGAAATACTTGGAAAGACTATCGATCCTCTTATAACTCACGAGCTATAAACTCAAATGAATGCAGGAGATAAGGAACTTTTGTAAGAGGATCTGTAACATTTCCAGCAGGACGGTACTCCACCTCATTGTTTTATTCCCGTCTGACAATGGTTAAACGAGAGATTTCCGGATAGATGGATTGGCAGAAAGGGAGCAGTCAAATGGTCTCCGAGATTACCGGATTTAATATCCTTAGATTTTTTCTTTGTCGACATCCTGAATTCTTTGCTTATAAAACACAACTTTCTGAGATTAAAGAACTCAAAAGACGAATTACAGCAGCATACCAGTCAAGTTTTCCATAATGTTAGAGGGGAGTCAGAAAACAGACTTTATTATTGCTTAAAGCAAAATGGACAACATTTCTAACAGTTTGTGAGATGATGGCAGGTGTATTTTATATTTGAAATGCCTTTTTCGAAAATTTAATATCATTTTGTTAAAGGACAATAACCAACAAATGAAAAACCCCACACGTCATACATTTATTCCTGTCATTCAAGGGTTGGAACGGTCCCATTTTCATTGAAAGGAGTCAATACAATAATGCATCTCAGAACAGGCAAATTCTAATTACATGTGTGTACTTTTCGGAAACTTCTCATCAAAAAATAAAACGTCAGAATATTATT
>NW_019291046.1:120420-130685 GCF_000500325.1 Leptinotarsa decemlineata
ATTTTTAATGTCACGGAATAAGCTTGATCTGCTTGTCATCGATGACATCGTAATGTCATTCATTCACCTATTTGATTTAATCCCAGCCAAGAGGAATCTTATTTGAATTGACGGTGTTATATTTTTAGGAGTGATTAATTTTTGGGAAAGAAAGTTTTTGGAGTAATAGAAAGTGCTGTGGGCTTACACTCGCCCTCCCTACTCTACAGATACAGATGATAAACAAACAATTTTGTACGAATTCACGATGTTTTGTGAATAAATGAATATGATTACATATTATTTGTCATGACCAGATAGATACCTACAAATATCGAATGAGAAACATTGTACAACTACATTCAAACGATAAAATATTCAAATAACCAGTTACTTCAGTAATCAGTAGTAATAATTATCATCTGTTGCTTTTAGAAAAATACAATATAAAATAGTAAAGTCCAACGAAACAAATGGACATACTAACTGAATACCAAGTGAATAGTAAAATAGTAGTAGCTGATTTTTTAGAAGTGAGGTGTGGAGCTCAAAACTAATGCCTTAAAACTTCTATCACTTTTCCAGAATATATATTTCGAAGTTATCAGTGGTTCGTTTGTATCTTCATGAAATTAATTAAAGAATTGAATTCCTTCTATAGAAAAAGCTATAATATCATTGAAAAATAAAAGCGCTGGAAAAAGTGGATTATCAGCAGAATTACTGAAGGCCGGAAAGAATAGTTTGACCTATCTCAACGGCAAAATGAAAAAATACCAGGATAATGACCACATACATGAAAAGGTGATCAAGCAATTTTTGACAATTCAAGAGGAATCACAATATCAGCGGTAGTGTACAAAATCAAAGCGAAATTAATGAGAATGTGATTGAACTATATGAAACAGAGAAAAGAGGGAATTATCAAAGTGGGTTCAGTCAGGAAAAAATAACAACCAATCAAATCTTCATGTTGAAAATGTTGAAAAACAAAAGACATCAATAAAATTTAGGAAAGAAAGTTTTTGAATCTCTTTATCTCCATACAGGAATATAAAAAGGGAGACGGCTTTTTTTCCAGTTTGTGTCTGAAAGTTACTTCTTTGCATGATTCAATCTTTGTGTGAGTCCATTTCGAAAGTAATTGCTTTCTTCCTTTCTTCGTGAGTTCCTCACATTTATGTATGAAGATGGAGAAGTAAAAATCCAAAACATTATTTCCCAAAAATTTCTTTTTTCAAAAATGTACCCCTTTCAATTTAAAATCAAGAACTTGTTGTTTATCGATTTGAAATAGGCCTACGACTACTCGCCTTGTGGATTTATTTATAGATTTGAATAACAACAGAATCGGTTGTTCAATTCCACAATAAAGAATTATTTTTAATTGAATTTCTTCAAATACAAATTATCTTTCTTTCGTTTTTTTGTCAACATATTCAGTTAGATTCTTTGATTCCACTATGAATCAACGAATGTGATTTGCATTAAATATTTTTCTTTTCTGTTGGTGATTATTGATGTTTTTGTGAGGTGCGGGCCCAGCAAAACATTAACTTCGCTGTTCTAGTGAATTTTAAAAATGCCATAATTCTGAAGACTATCATTGACACCTGGTAACTGTGGATTGTTTTCTCAAAATGCACGAAAACGATGAATTAGTTGAAGGCTAGACAGCGTTTACAGATCTGTTCAACTTGTTCAACCGATTGAAATGAACATAAATCGGTGATCTTATTCATGAAAATCCCGAAATTTGGATTCGCAAACAAAATTTTTTCGGTTTATATTATCATCTTCTTTTTGTGAAACTGATCTGAATATTTGTACATATTTCAATCGATTGAACTTGTTGTACTCTTAATGTAACGTTAAAATATATCGGTACACCAGTACTTTATTCGTTACGTTTATATAACATCAACTTCATGTTTTCGTTGAACTATGAGGCATTGAACAATGAATAGTGAACTATGACCATATTCATTCGCCTACTGTTTCGAATTTTCATAAAAACCTTCGGATCAAGAATAAGTCGCATAGAGATTAGAAAGCATTAAAAACTGATACGAGGCCAATAACACCAATTCACTATCTCTATCATATTGCTCTTAGAAAATAAATATTTCAGGAAAACGTGAACACATAAAATGTTATTTTTATTGTCTACATCTTCAAANTTCCCAACACCAAATCGTTATTTTTAACACCTCGACACGTGTTCCGATCACCAAGTGATCATCTTCAAAGAGGAAGATTAAAACTAGAAATTAATGCGAGCTAACCCTATTTATGCCATGAAGGTAGTCCATTCAGGTAAACCATCCAGGCGTACCAACCATACAGGTATACCAACCTAAATCAATTTTAGAATTTTGCCTTATCTATTATTTTACAATATATGTTTATACAAAACAATTTTCAGCTATATAAAAATTAATTCGACGATATTGCCTATTCAAATTCATTTTTGCAATGTAGTAATCAGTAAACCCAACAAAATTATTTTATTTTATTTTAACAAGCTATATAGTATTCTCTTTGGTATAGGTCCGTCATCGTTATTCATTATTTCACAGCTCTTGAAAATGTTATTTGCTAATATTTATTCATATTTAACTGAAGCATATTTTCATCACACCATCGAGATAAGTTATTTGAGTCTATATGTAACAGTTCTGCATCATAAAAGTTATCTACAACCCTGTAAAGTTTGAGATCATCTGCAAACATTGAATAATAGATGTGGCGTATGATATCCGACACATCGTTTACAGAAAGAATGAAGAGTATTGGACCTATATACGATCCTTGAGGGACACCAGACGTTACAGAAATTGGTGATGATATGGAACCATCATATTTAACATACTGAATTCTATTATCCAAACAACTCTTCATCCATTTTGGCATGTTACCATTGATGCCTAATGCTAGGAGCTTAGCCATGAGAAGATCATGATTTACTCTGTCAAAGGTTTTAGAGAAATCAGTATGAATAGAGTCAATTTGGTGTTTTTCCTCTAGGTTATTCAAAAGAAAATGTTGATAAAGCAATAAATTCATAGTGGTGGATCTACCAGATATGAAGCCATGTTGGTGTTCATTTATTATGTTTTTGTATCGAATGTCAGTTTTTTAGTTATCAGACGATCCAGCAACTTGGGAATTTTCGATTGCTTGCTCACTGGACGGTAGTTTTTAATATTCTCTTTATCACCAGATTTGTGGATTGGAGTTAGAAAACTTTGCTTGCAGAATTCAGGGAAGATTCCCATAGATAAAGAAAGATTAAATAATGTTTGTAAGGGTTTTGCTAGAGTAAATATGCAGTTTTTTAAAAACTGCAAAGGAATTCCATCGGAACCAGCTGAGAGTTTTCCTGGGGTTATCATGAGTTGATTGATTATTTCTGCTGTTTCAATATAGTAGTTGGAAACATGTAAACTCTCTGTGCATTTGCATTTCGGAATTTGAAAAACCTTTTCGTCAGAATAGGTAGTAGAAAAATAATTTGCGAAAAGATTAACAATACCATTGTTGCTATTGCAAGTGATATCCTCCAAATACATGGTTGATGGTAAGTTATATGATTTTCTTTTATTGTTTATATATTTCCAAAAGCTTCAAGAATCATTTGGAATAGCATTTTCGATTTTTTAATGTAAGATTCATAGCAATGCTTCTGAAGTTCTTTACATCTAATTCGGAGGTCAGCAAATTGATGGTAGTGCTCAATGCACCCTGTACTTTTGTATCTTTAATGAGATTTTCCCTTTTCTATTAATTGTTTTCTCAGTTCAAAATTATACCAGACGGGATAGTTAAAGGTTTCAAAATTACAAAAATTTTTATTTAGCCAGGATTCTACAAGAATCACAATATTATAATCAGACCCTAGTATCGAATGCTGTAGTTCATTTAGTTTTCTTCTAAGTCCTCCAACTATTGGCTGATGATTTAATTGTTGTTTTAAGTTTTTTGTCACTCGAGGTATACCTCCAACATATCGAATAAAAACATTTTCTTCTGACAAGAGATGTCAAAATGTGTTTTTATAAAAGTATTGAATACATCTATTTTATTATGAAAACAGGACAGTTGTTCAAAAAACTTCGTATGATATTTGTGTTAAAAGTAAGTTTCATTTTGTTTGTGAAATTGCTCATCTGGCTATGCTAGTTTCGCAAACTTTTCCGCTCACAAAATAAAACGTTACATTCAACACTCATATCATAAATAGCTATTTTACAAATAATAAAATGGGTATCCTCCTCATTCGTCGAAATCTCTACTTTCTGTGATATGAAAAAACCTACATTATTGTTGCAATTTTTTTCAGAAGATGCAAAAAAACCTGAGGTTTTTTTCATCATTTTGTGTAATTTTGAGCTATTTGATGAAATTTCTACTCAAATTACACAGGGATTTGAGATTACATGTTGCAACAAAAAATGCTTATCTAAACTTTACTATAATTACCGATCAACAGCCAACTGAATGATGTTTAAAGGATAATGAAAAAGAGCCTGTATCTCTATAAAAACTGGCTTTTCTAAAAAAGCGCTAACGCATAGAAAACTTTGGGGTTCGATACCCCCTGAGATATTTTTGGGTGGTTTTATATTGAAATATGATAAGAAAGCCATGGATTCACCTTGAATATTCAAAAAAACGGTTTTCATTTCGTACATTACTATGGCTGTACCGTATTTTTGTGTTCACATTTGCATTGAGGTGAGTTATTTCTAATCGAATTATTTCGACCTCAGAATAGGTGATTCAGTGTATTACCTAAATTTTCGTAACACCCAGTAAATTCAGGATAAAACATGAAGAAAGGTAAACTAAACAAAATTGTATGAACACCAAAGTAGTTTATCTATCACATAGTTGATATTTTTCTTACCTGGCAATAGCAGCTCCAGGTATCCATAAGACGGAGGCCAACACCAAAACTGATATCAAAAGTATGGACCATACAGGCCAGGAATGCCTTTCAGTTTCACCTTTCGCAGATACCCAAACAGAATATCCTGATCCATCGACAGCTATTTCGATAATGCTCGCCACCAAGATGGAAATCATTGCCAAGGGAGAAAGATATTTCCAGCAAATCAACCAGTAGAGACCTGGTCTGCTACCAGTCATCATTTCGATGTCATCAGCAAATCTAAATGCAAATAGACATTTATAATATTTTTTGTTAAATGGATTCTTCGAAGAAACTATTGATATAGTCATTAAGAAAGTTAGAAAGTGTAAATATTATAACAAAACAAGCGAGAGATGATGTTGATGTAGTCGTACTCAACATAGAAACAGCTATCGACAAAACCAAAAATGGAATGACTCCCGTTATCATTGGAGGAGACAGATATTTNTTTCGTTCAAAACTTTTGTCTGTACTGAATCACGGGTAATTGTAAATATTTAAATATTCCATCTGTGGTACAGAATTTCACTAACACTTATAATTCTGAAAATATGTTTTTTATTTTGATTTTCTTTTGAACAACCTATCAAGGAGGTTAAGTATAGCGGCATTTGCCCGCGAATGGCCCAAGCAATAATTGATAGTTACGTACAGCGTCATCTGCCCACAAAGAGATCAAGCAATATTTGATAATTACGTACAGCGCCATCTGCCCGCGAATAGATCAAGAAATATCAATGAAGTTAGGTACAGCGCCATCTGCCCGCGAATAGATCAAGCAATAATGCCGATAATTCTATCAATACAGATCCCGAACTTGAGAGTTACTAACAAACATACATACATACATAAATACATAATGGTGAAGCTAATATAAAGCGTGTAAAAAATCAATGAAAAGGCGAAGTTCAGCCGAAGCAGTTTCACAACTCAACCTAGGTGATAGCATGTTTTATATAGAAATATAAAAATAATTACCTAGTATACATTGGTAAATGAGTAGTTCATGAATCTTTGTAAAACTGAGAAAACAACAAAGGTTATAAATGTCAAAGTAAATATTGAGAGTCTATANACACTAAAACTAGGAAATACACTGATGGAAGTAAACGTGAAGTGTTTCTCCCAAAATGAAGAAATTGGTAGAATACGTAGGTAGATCAAAAATACCTATTACTAATTTACAAATAGTGACAATGAATGAAACGTGAGTTTTTCTACTCACTTCGTTTCAAACTAATCATTACGTGTTTGACAGCAGGTTGGTAATAGCTCATTCAGAATACACGTGTATTCTAAATTTATGGATTTTCACTATAAGGGTTTTACAAAAACCGCGACACGTGTTAGCATAACTAAGAGTTACTTCTAAATTACACCTTATATACTATAACCTAGTACCTATTCGTCTACCTAAGTAATAAATCTACCTGAAAAAGTCAGGTATCAATACATATTTCTAAATTCTACATGGAGGGGTTTGTATTCATGATCGAACTCATGTCCCTCTGAGATTAGATGACTGGCATATGTGGAATTCATTTTTCCGTTCTGAAAACTATATTTGTGTTCCTTTATGCGGGCATCGGACATGACCCACACAATAATTTATACACTCCTGATTTTTCTGAAACTGAACTTTCATCTTTGTTATTTTTGATGTGCACGCCCAAGTTGTCGTTGGTTTTGAAAGCAGTATTTACACCATTGCTGTGCAGAAAATCTGAAATATTTGTAGTGGGTTGGCCTAAGTAGGTTAAGGTTCTATAACTTTTATCCTCTTTTCTTCGAATTGGGTAAACTTCTTTCAAAGCTTGACTGTATAACTTCTTTGATGATAAAGAATGTATCAGACCACTATCATAATCACTGTTGACAGCTATTTACTTTATTATATTCAGTTCTTTATTGAAATTCGCTTCTGACAAGGGTACATTTATCAGTCTGTGGATCATACTGTTGAAAGCTGCTACCTTATGCTGATATGGGTGAGTGGACGAATTATGAATGATAATATCTGTATGTGCCGGTTTACGATAAATTGAAAAATCATGTTTGTTGTTAACTTTTGCTATTGTCAAATCCAGAAAATGTATAGATTCGTCCAGGAGTGTATAAATTATCGTGTGGGTCATGTGCGATGTTTTATATAGGTCAAACTGGAAGAACGTTCAAAATCCGCATAAAGGAACACAAATATAGTTTTCTGAACGGAAGAATAAGTTTCACATATGCCAGTCATCTAATCTCAGAGGGACATGAGTTCGATCATGAATGCAAACCCCTCCATTTCCAGAAGAAAGGTTTGAAACTTAACCTGTATTATCGAAGAGGACGAAAACGTAGCTGCCCGCTCCATGCGCGAATCCCATGGAGATGAGGCAACATACTGCGCAAATAGTTCCCGTTAGAATTTCCTTCGGAAGATTCGGAAACAGCTTCAGATCCACCACCGAGGTTACGACGCCTTCCAGAGTTCCGAATTGGGAGTCAATTCCGAGGGTAAAGAGCATGAGAAAGAATAGAACTGACCAGAATTGCGCGCCTGGAAATTGGTTTATTGCTTCTGTGAATATGATGAAGGCCAAGCCGGTACCTGATGCAGACTGCAACAAAGACATATTTTGAAATCATTCTTTATCAAATTCTGAAAACACTAAAACTAGGAAATACACTGATGGAAGTAAACGTGAAGTGTTTCTCCCAAAATGAAGAAATTGGTAGAATACGTAGGTAGATCAAAAATACCTATTACTAATTTACAAATAGTGACAATGAATGAAACGTGAGTTTTTCTACTCACTCCGTTTCAAACTAATCATTACGTGTTTGACAGCAGGTTGGTAATAGCTCATTCAGAATACACGTGTATTCTAAATTGATGGATTTTCACTATAAGGGTTTTACAAAAACCGAACTCATGTCCCTCTGAGATTAGATGACTGGCATATGTGAAATTCATTTTTCCGTTCTGAAAACTATATTTGTTGTCCTTTATGCGGGTTTTGAACGTTCTTCCAGTTTGACCTATGTAAAACATCAGACATGACCCACACGATGATTTATACACTCCTGATTTTTCTGAAAGTGAACTTTCATCTTTGTTATTTTTAATGTGCCCGCCAAAGTTGTCGTTGGTTTTGAAAGCAGTATTTACACCATTGCTGTGTAGAAAATCTGAAATATTTGTAGTGGGTTGGCCTGAGTAGGTTAAGGTTCTATAACTTTCATCCTCTTTTCTTCGAATTGAGTAAACTTCTTTCAAAGCTTGACTGTATAACTTCTTTGATGATAAAGAATGTATCAGACCACTATCATAATCATTGCCAGTCATCTAATCTCAGAGGGACATGAGTTCGATCATGAATACAAACCCCTCCATTTCCAGAAGAAAGGTTTGAAACTTAATCTGTTGGAGAGTATGGGAATAAACATATTTTATTGAATTTGTGCACACGCAGGTAATAATAGTTAGATATATTCACATGTAGAATTTCGAAATATGTATTGATACCTGACTTTTTCAGGTAGATTCATTACTTAGGTAGACGAATAGGTACTAGGTTATAGTATATAGGGTGTAATTTAGAAGTAACTCTCAGTTATGCTTGAAGAAGCTGTTGTATAGCGAAACACCTGTCGCGGTTTTTGTAAAATCCTTATAGTGAAAATCATAGAATAAACTCTATTGATTAGTTTTTTTATCATATTCTCAGTGAAAATATTGTTCAATAGTTTGTGGGTTGGTAATGAATCTAGTCATTCCGTGAATCAACAACCATTTGTTTTGTTTATGAGCTGTCATTCAATATCTCGTAAAAATTCCTGAAGCAAAAGTAAAAGGAAAATACGAATATAATTTCGAGAATTTTATGAGTTTGAGAAAGAAGAAAAATATAACTTCGTTTTCCGAAAACGTTCTTCTCGTTTATTTCGAAGAATTAGCAAAAACTTTGAAACAATCGTCCACTCGTGAATTATCGTACTCGGCTAACGCTTCGTGCTCACAATTTTCCACTAGTGGGTAGTTGGTTTCTTATCCTGATCCTAAGTAATATATTATTAAGCTGTTATGAATGGGTTATTTTTGTTCGTGTTGGCACATTTGTTTTGATTATGAGACGTCATTCGATATCTCGTAAAAATTCCTACAGCAAAAGCAAGAGGAAAAAACGAATATAATTTTGAGAATTTTATGAGTTTGAGAAAGAAGGAAAACATAACTTCGTTTTCCGAAAACGTTCTTCTCGTTTATTTCAAAGAATTAGAAAAAACAAATTTTTCACTTGTGGGTAGTTGGCTTCTTATCCTGATCCTAAGTAATATATTATTAAGCTGTTATGAATGAGTTATTTTTGTTCTTGTTGGCGAAAAAACTTTTTAATAATCCCGAGTAGAAAAGTTCAAATTTGAATTGAGAATTTAATTTTCTCTAGTTGAGTGCTATCAATTGGATATCAGTTTTTCAACGATTTACGATGTCAGACAATGAAAAATGTATCATAACTTTTTCGTGTAGATTATATTAGGTTGTTTCAAAAGTTTCATTTATTTAATGTCATGTGATACTGATCGATAAAGAAATATGTGCTCTGTAGCCGGAAATTCACTTACAGATTAATATACCCTCAGTTCAAACAACCAGAAATCAAGAAATGGGTAACGCTAACATATTTTGGAAAGAGAACAGAGATAATTGCGGGTTTCTTCAGGAAAAACAATGTGTGAGTGGCATTTAGACCACATGGCAGCTTATCTCATTTCCTTCTCAATGCCAGAGATGAGAAATCTAACGTTTATAAGCTCAAGTGTCCAGAGTGTAATAGTGTTTATGTCGGACAATGTGGTCGAAGTTTTCAAACACGGTATGCTGAACATGGAAGGTCCTTCAGACTAAGTAAAAATGATTCGACGTTTTCAAACCATTCCTTAGCATACAATCACAAGTTCCCAAATCTAAACGGTACGGAAATTTTGCACTATGCAAGGAAGGGTTATAAACTCAATTATTAAGGATCCCTGGAAATTCACAAGCATAAACATTGCAGGTGTAACCTGTTGAACGATCAAATCGATTCAGTTTACTAACCAGTTTTCGAATTAGCACATTCGCATTGTAAATTGTAAATTCAGGTACTCAATCAAGCCAAGTACCTCTATTATTACCTACAGGGGTGCTATACAGCGTGACTCACGGTCGATGGTAGGTCAGACGTCTGGAAAACGCAAAGCATGATTTTTCTGAAAATTTCACCTCTCACATTTCCTTACCTGTTCTATCGATCTAAAATATTTTCAGCATTGCGGCGTTGCCACTTCTATCAAAAAGTCCTAGCAATTATATTTTTTT
>NW_019291046.1:131510-188190 GCF_000500325.1 Leptinotarsa decemlineata
TCATGAATTGAGAGTACTGATGTACTTAATTTCAATTAAGGCTATGTTTTGGACCATATTTAGCATAATTTATTTTTTATCTCGAAAACAGATAGAGATAGGTATAGGACAATAGCAACAAAAAAGTATCAAAATACCGGAGCGATCCAAAAAATGTATTAATATACGGGATGTTCCATTTATAAAAATAAAGTTGTTAGGACTTTTTGATGGAAGTGGCAACGCCGCAATGCTGAAAATATTTTAGATCGATAGAACAGATAAGGAAATGTGAGAGGCGAAATTTTCAGAAGAATCATGCTTTGTGTTTTCTGGAAACGTCTAACCTACCATCGTCACACTGTATAAGGGTTAATGTAATAAACCATTGTTAGTTTAATGAATACGTTCGAAAATGTCCTTATAGGATGAAACTGCAGTAACGATAGTTACAAATGAAAGTGGTAAAAGCATAGAAAGTCTCAATTCTCTTTTCTTCGTCGTAACAGCAACTGTGTGAGTTTGAAAAATCTGAACAAACTTCCCCTCGAACGAAGGTCCATTGTCCTAACGCAATTCCTATATTTTTCTTATTGGTGCTCTGAATAATGATCAATGAGAATATGTTCTAATATTATACATAGATTGTTGGAAAGAGGATTACACTATTAGTAACGATCAGTCTTGTCTTTGCCCAATGTCTGTTCCAGTTATACGCTTTTTGAAACATCTATTCTGAACTGCGCGATCAATTAGGATTTCAATGACGTCTCTTTTGATGAATTGAGATGTATAGTGATTCTTGTCCCGTAGAAGTTGGTGTCTCATCATGGACATTTTCATCTCTTGTAAGCCCTCGTCACTTTCACACATCCAGCTTTCTCAATATGAAACTGATGCTTATAATGATCGGACTTTTGGTTATAAAAAAATTCAGTATTTTTGAGACAGGATTATGATAACTTCTACACTCAACGTAGGACGAAACGCCACAAAAGTAAAGAGACTATGAAAGAACGCATTTAGACAGTTGCAAAACAATACGAAACTATCGACGATAAAGTTGTCGAAGTGCCTGAAAACATAGTAGTCAGTTGACTAGAGGTCTGGAGAGTATGGTGGGTAACGCAGAACTTCGACGTTCTATTCGTAAATTTTTGGACGATGTTTTGTGGAACGTGCCGTTATCGTAAAGCCGTTATCGTGTCCATCCACTGTTCTGTGACCTATGGTGGGCAAGTCTCCACGAGAGTCCTCGAATCGTCGTCTTAGATTACTTTAGGTCGACCACTTCGGGACTCATTTTGAAGGCTATAATCTCCGGAACTGAATTTGGCATACCAACAACCAAATGCATACCGATTTCCAAATGTTTGGTTCATTTTTACGTCTATTTCGGCAGCTGTTTGATTCGATTTGAATTCGTAGAGAAAAATTGATCGAAAATTACTTAAAAATATCAGATAAGCCTAAAATTCACATTCGGGATAAAATTAACAGTATCAATATATAGAGTACACAATTTCCTATTCATCAATATTTCCCAAGACACACTAGAATAAATACTTTCATTCATATAGGACAATAGACATCATCTCCTGTACAGTAACAAAGTAGCACAAAGTAATAAACAGATATAAAAATTAGTATGTCTGTAGTTGATGAAATACTCAAAATCAAGTAACTGGATAAAAAAATTCAAATTCACATGTACAGATATAGATTGCCGTCAACATTGAAATTATAGAAGCGGACGCATCTGTAAAGTGGAAAGTTAAGAAGAAAATTTGTTCTACTATTTCCTACATCTAGAAGTGTTCTATTTTTTTTTGTATATGGTGTACAGTTCAGAATGAAAACAATTAGACAGTACAGTGAATCAACAATATTGTTGATCAGTTCGTAGACCAAACAGATATCGAAAAATTTTCTTCTAAGCTCAAGGTGTTTTAATTTATGAGATTTTATACTTGATTCATATGGAAAGTAACACAGTTGCTTATGAAATCTGTAATTCAGTGTGTTGATAGAATTTCTTTATTTATTTTCAATTATTTTGATGGGGTTACTGAAGCAGGGGTTTCGTATTATGAATGAGTATTCAAGGTTAAGTTTTATAATTGCAATTTGAAGGGTTGTGATAGAATTGATGTTCTTGAAATGCTAATTTAGTATCGGAAGTGACCCCAAGGTCTTCCACTAATTGAGATATGGAGTTACAAAAACACATGACATTAAAACGTACAGAACGTTTGAAACAATCAATATTTATCAACTTTTTATGCCACTTACCTTATCCAGTTCCGTTTCTAAATCACAAACAGGCAATATAGGCATCACCTTAGAAATCACATCATTTCCAACGTGAACGTTGATCAAGGATCCCGCTTCAGGCAGGTCGTTCTCATCAAAATCACTGCTGCCGAACACCTCGTATAACGTTGAATTTCGCACATCCAAACATTTCTCGAAAGTCATAGTTGCCTTGAATCCAATAACGGAGAACACTACTATCCCCGCAAACATGGAGGTGAAGCAGTTGGTGAGGGATACCATTATGGCATCTCGGTAGCAATTGTTATTTACAGGATTGTATGAAGAGAACGCTATAAGGCCACCAAAGGCGAGTCCAAGAGAAAAAAATATCTGGGTTCCTGCCTCCAACCAAACCACAGGGTCAAGGATTATATGCCAGGTCGGAGTGAAAAGGTGCCTGAGTCCATCTCCTGCTCCTTTCAGCGTGACTCCACGAAAAAAGAAGATGATGAGCACCAGATACGGAAATGTTGCAGTCACGTATACCACTTTGCCAGATGAAGCGATGCCTTTGATCATACACATGTACACCAAGATCCAGGCTACGAACAAGGCTATTGCGATTTTCCAGTTGAATGACTGAGGAGTATTGATGTCTTCGGATATCATGAGGGTTGTTCGGTACCAAAAAAATTGAGTCGGACTACTAGCCTATAAAAAAATAATGCGTGTCAGAGTCTGAAAGATTCTTTAGGTTTATTATTCTCATATACATCGTGAATATCGTGAAAACTTTCACGACCGGTGTCTGACAAATTGTCCAAGTTTTCAGTTTCATTAGCCGTCGTGTGCAGGTTTTTATACCTGACGTCTGCTACTGCGGAATACATTGTCAAAGGCGTTGAGTCATCGGTAAAAGTGATATATCTTGCTTCGATGCTCAATTTGAAAATGGTCCTAGTGCCTTCGTACTTCTAATGAGTGCAGTATAATGGTACAGGTAGTCCCATTATACTACACTGCGAACAGCATCGACCTTCATCGAATTGTAGAGGTTAACAGCTTATACTGCCACCAAGATAGCTGAGCGAATATCAACGAACAGTATCCACGTTGGAAAACTAACCTGTCAAGGAAAAGATCATAGAGGAATCCTTAACAAACAGATAACGTGTCCGAATCCAGTTTCTGCCTCTTTTGTTAACGAGCGGCAAACGAATGATACTACCTATGATTTTTTGAATCGAGTAGTTCTCCTGGTTGATTTTTTACTGACACTGGCTTAACATTGACATAAAAAATCTGTTAATTGGTGTGATTATTTAATAAAATTGATGTACTTATGATGAAACACCTAGTCCCTTAGTCCCGCGGGACTAGTTGTGCCATTATAGGTACAAACAAACCAGAACAATTTCCAGTTTGCACATCGCAGCAAGAGAGATCACTCCGACTATTGCCACATCGCCTTTGATAATGTCTCCCGCAGTAGCACACGAAACGTCAGGTGTAGAAATCAGCAAACCACGGTTAATTTACTCAAAAATATTGGACAATTTTGTAGAAGGTATCTGTATCTGTAGAGTAGGGAGGATGGGTGTAAGCCCACAGCACTTAAGCCACATGTGACCCATTGTACATCCTCCCGAGGAGTTGTCCTCTTAGGTCATCGTTCATCCTGTTCTTTCCAGAAAGGTGGAGAGGTCACTTGGATACATCTCCTTTATATCGGCAGGTGTAGGCCAAGACTCGTCGAATACACACTCTCTTATTGACGATAACTCCGGGCACTCGCATAGGACATGCCTGACAGTCTCATTTTCCTGTTCACACATTCTGCATAGAGGAGTGTCCACTAGCCCCATTTTATAGAAGGTGTTTTCTTAGTTGGCAGTGGCCAGTCAGAAATCCTACTGTTAAGCGTAGATTTTTCCTGGTCATTCCATCCCATCTCTTTAGGGATTGAACATGGGTGTAAAGTTTGGCTAGTTCCGCAATTTTCGAAGTTATCAAGCCGTAGGTGCCACTGGGTCCTAAAATTCTTAGTCCAGCTGCTTACTTGGCTAAAGAGTCGACAATGCGATTACCTTCACTTCTGTCGTGCCCTTTAACCCACTTCAGGATAATGTTATTATCTACCGAGGCGTTGGCTAAATCTTGGTGGCACTCTAGTACTAGCCCTGAGGTAACACGTTGTCTGTTGAAGGCTGAAAGGGCTTGTCTGCTGTCAGTGCAAATTGTTATGTATTTGCCAGAAATTCCTGTCCTGGTTATTTCTTCTGTGGCGATTGAGATACCAGCCAGTTCTGTTTAGACCACGCTGGTATTTTTCCCTTTCCCCACTTAATCTTTAGGCTAAGTGATCTGGAGTACACTCCACGTCCTGAGCCTTCTTTGATTTTTGAGCCGTCTGTATATATGTATATGCGTATTGCATTTGTACCATCTGACTCTGTGTTCTGTTTCATTTGTATTTTGTAGGGTTAATTAAACAGAAACCTGGTTTCAATTGTATCATTGGTTGCCTGCAGCAGAGGTTGCGCAATAAGAGCTTCTCGCCATAGGCGCAGCCTCAATTGACCCATTCCTACTTCGAAGTTTACACCAGCCGTGCGCAATCGTAGCATGGCCATTAACGCAACTTCCTTAACGTACATGTCCAGAGGGGTCAGACTCGTAATCAATTCCATTGCCGTGTTTAGTGTTGTTCTCATGGCTCCAGTGATGTTTAAACAAGCCAGTCGCTGTATTTGATATAATTTTTGGATGGCCATTGCTTGTAAAACTTTCGGTCCCCATGCAACGGCTCCGTACGTTAACATAGGTCTTATTATTGCAAAGTAGATCCAGGTGACCACACGGGGTGAAAGACCCCATGTGCGTCCCACTGTCCTCAGACATTGCTCATAAGCCACATATACTCTGTTTGCTCTACTCTGTAGGTGAGAGTTCTATGTTAGCTTCCTGTCGAGGATAGTACCAAGGTATTTCATCTCTTCAGATAAGTTCAGTTTGCTTTTGAAAATTTGAAGGAGATTTTGAACCCGATAAACTTCTTTTCCTGATGAAAAGGATTTTTGTAGAAGGTAATTCTTATTTGAATTTTGGAAGGATGTAAAAGTGACATATTTTGAATCGATAAAACATTTGTTTTCGATGACATAATTTTTCTATTTATATAAAAGTTCAAATTATCAAACCCAAATGTCGTCCACATGATCCTCTCAGAAGATGATTTTTCATTTTGAAATTCGTGTTGTTGAATTGAGGATTATGGATAGTCTACTTACCTCACACTCTGGTTCGATGGTATACGATCCATTTGGAAAGTAGACATTCGGACATTCAGCCCATGGCAACTGAGATTGGAAACTCTGAACGAAATAAAAGAGGCACCAAGCAATTATTGTGTTGTAGTAGAGGGCGACATTGAAGGAAACTACTGCGCTGCTAATACCAATTCCTGAAAAATCAATGATTCTCTTTGATATTTTTCCAATTTTCCTTAGAAGTGAGGAAAGAAATGTTCAATTTTTTTTTCCATAACTGAAACATTCGAAAACATTTGGAAATTCATGGATTCTAGTGACTGCACTATCAATAGTTTCAGCAGTTACCAAATTTTCAGCGACGGAAGACAAGTTGAAATGGAAAAATTGAAATATCATGGAAACTTATGTTATTTCTATCGTTGTCCAGAGGAAGATAAACAAAATACTCTGCAACATTTTCTCAATATATGGTAAAGTTGAAAAAATCTCAAATATTCAGCTTCTACCTGATTCCTAATTTGTTACTTTTTGATGTCACAAACTTATTCCTAAGCACTCTTTCAGAAGATTCATACAAATCCATAGGTAAAACGCTACCAGAAAATCATACAAGCCTATGTATTAATTTGGGTATTCTTCCACTATTGCCAACTTTGAGAAAACCATTCAACAACACAATTTAAAAAAAATCCATGATAATAATTATACAATTTTCGTTTCTTCTGAGGATGCAACGGTGTTAGCGAAACGCGTCTAGAAATAAAAAAAGGTTTGTGAAAATTGTGGACGCTTTTTTCTGCGAATTTCTCTTTGAAAACATGCAGTGCATTTCTTTAATATCCCCCCCCTCTTTTTATTTTTTGAACAAGTCAACTCAAAAAATTGAAATATGCAATAAGGCAATTAATGCATGAATACTTTATTTTGAAGTGACACTGGCAGATGAAACTTTCAAGATGGCGACTGGGCGCATCTGAGAACAAAATTAAACGGAAAGGGGGGTCTTGAGGAACATAATTTTGAAGCTCCTGACGAATACTTCACAATCCTAGAAATTCACCTACTACAAAATGGCGAAACATTCAATAATTTTCTGGAGACAAACACATTAATATCGATATTTCTAGAAATATTTCTTCTTATCTGCCATAGGTATGGCAATTCCAACAACCCGATAAGGTTTGTTAAGTTATTTTTTGTTTAGAAAAAACTTCGAAAAATGTCAGTATAGTCTATCCATTCCCAATTGGAATGGCAATGAAAAGATGAGTACAGTCATAAACATTTCTTGCCTGTGGCCCCTAGTCGCCCAGATAATTAGTAAACGTGCTATCAAATGTAGTTGAGGAGTGAAGGCTCGGCTAGGTGGACTGGCTGAATACTAATTTTTTGTCGTTTCATAATATTTTTTCATCAGTGCCGTGTGTTCGTGGGGTTAGGTGAGGTAATGAGTGGTTTTGCATACCGATTTCTGAATACTTTTTCTAGAGATCAACTACCCTAACACCAAACTGATATTTTTGCACTCGACGCGCTAACAAGGTTAGCATCTACGGGAGAAGCAAATTGATACTGAATCTAAAGACAAGGGTTAGCTGTTTATATACCTAAATATACAAATCAATATATAATATACAAAATAAGGGCTTTCATGTTCAAGTTCAGCGAGTAATTTTAAATATTCATGAATGCTTGAAGAATGAAAATTGTCACACTTCACAGAATGCTTTTGTGAATAGAATATGCGAGTTACGGAAATTATTTCGTTCGACAGTTCTTGGAGTCATTAAAATAGGGGATGTCATGGACCATGCAATGAAACGAAAACAAAGGAATAAAAAAATCGCAAACGTTGATGTTGCTACAAAAGATGTGAGTCGGCGAACAATTTATGGTATAGGTATACCAAAAAAATGAAGTACCAACCTTGGAAATGATTAAGTATAAATCACTCGACTATCCCGAATACAATTACAAATCTTTAGAAACTCTACGAGGTGTCTTATTGTCTTGTGGTTTCAAATATAAAAAATTGAACAATCGGATGGTCATAATGGAATCGACACGCATTGTTCAACTCCGACAAAAATATTTGAGGCGTATGAAAACCTACCGAGAATACAGCAGACATATAATCTACCTTGACAAAACTTGGTTTGACACCCATGATGTTGTCAAATATGGCTGGGTAGACGAAACTAAGTATTGTGTTTTGAACACACCTTCTTCAAGGGAAAAACGTGTTATAATTTTGCATGCCGGGAATGAAAGTGGTTTCATACCTAACGCTTTGCTTCTGTCGGCCAAAAATATAAAAGATTCGTCTGCTGATTACCACGAAGATATGACTGCGGCTTTATTCGAAACCTGGTTCAGTGAGCAGCTTCTCCCAAATATTTCTCCAAACTCGGTTATTGTTATGGATAACTCTTCGTATCATTCTCGTATAGCATTTGTCAGGAGCTTCAAAAATATGTGTCACAAGATCCCCCTTTCCATTCAATTTTTTTCCCAGATGGCGCCCAGTCGCCATCTTGAAAGTTTCATCTGTCAATTTCACTCCAAAATAAAGTATTCGTGTATTTATTTCATGATCCCAAATTGCAATTTTTTTAATCGACCCGTTCAAAAAATAAAAGGGGTGGGGGACATTAAAGAAATGCACTGTATTCTCTTCTGATAAAAAGTGCTCAAGAATGCTCAAGAATCATCATCATTATGTCTATCAAAAACGATATCAACGAGAATATCTGGATTATTAGGAAAGAAAGGTCCATCTTGGTACAAAAAAATGTGGAAATCTTTCAAAAAAAGGGCAGAAGTAATCAAATTTAAAACATTCGTTATAGAATTGAATCAGATATCATTCACAGGATTCCTACACAATATAGTGAATGAAAGGTGTGAAATAACAGACACTCCGGATTCGCTCCTCAACCTCAAGTTCTCATGAACATGAAGAATATATCGATTCACATTTGATTGCATGTTAGGCATAGCTGTGCAGACAGATGACATAACGTTTAATAGCTGTTCATTATCTCCCGGCAAATCGATATCAAGCGATGAATTGCAACTGACAGAGCTTGCTATGGATATATGTTTGTTGGCTCGGAGAAAATGAATATTCATTTGTGGCGAACTGAAAGTAAATGTTTGATATAACGTAAAATGATTGAAAAATAAAAAATTCCAATGACTCATTATATACTAAGTGACGAAGAAAGGTAAACGCCCATTCATATTGAAAATATTTTAATAATTTTTCACTTACAAATTTGACAGATAATACCAAACGTATGAAAATAAATTTTTAGAGGAAGTGTATGATCGTGAAACCAGTGAAATTCAGTAGTGTTGTGCAGATCCTTGATGTCTTATACACTCAAGGATACGTCTGGGCATTGTCCTGGTAAGGTGGTCTATATCCTGCTGGATATAAACCCTACTTCTATCTCATGTCTGAGTGATACCAAAGTCTGTGGGGGCTGTTGTAAATACAGCAGTCTGCGACCAAGAATATCTCACACGTGTCCGATTGGTGAAAGATCGGGCGATCTGGGTGGCCATGGTAAGCGGTTAATGTCATTCTGATCCATGAAGTCCAGAGTTACTCTAGCCACATGCGGTCTAGCGTTGTCTTGTTGAAATATGGGGTTCCCGATGATCTCAAGATATGGAGAGACATGGTGCACCACTACTTCGTGAATGTAACGAAGAGCTGTCATGTTGCCTCCAATAAAGACTAGAAGTGTCCTGCTACCATATGCAATGGCACCCTATACCATTCAACCAACAGTGTAGTGAACATGCCTCTCCACATCAAACTGGGGAGCTCGTCTTTCAACATGACGCCTTCTTACTCTTGCTAGTCCATCGTGCATACCCAAACAAAAACGAGATTATTCTGTCTATGCACAAGTGCAATCAGTTGCGACGATGCTTGAGAGTCAATGGCAACACCCAATAAACATGATAAGAAAAAAATCCAAAACTTCTTATTCGCTGATATGCTGAACGCATTCCAGCAACCCCTACGTGTTCTTCAAACCACTGATTCGCAATTGCCTTAGGAGAAATGAACTGATCCCTAAGAGCCAAAGGTCTTAATCGGCGATGCTTACGCGCTGTTGTTCCCCTGCCACGACCCTGTGTTCTTGGTCTTCTTGGATTCATGCCCGATAACATCTCAGAATAGTACGCAAAGATCGATTAGTTCTTCTTGAAATTTCTCTAACTGAAAAACTTGCCTCATGTAAGCCAACAATTCGTCCTCTCTCGATGTCTACTAGTGAGGATGACAGTGTTCCATTTAAGTGAAATTTTTACCTTCCATTTAGTATATTGTGTAGAATAAATCCTGTGGGTAATATCTGATTAGAAACCATAACGAATGTTTGGAATACAAACTGAGTAGGGAAACGGGTTTTTTATATCATTCAGTTTTCATATATCACCCCATTAAGAGAGTCATAGTTACGACCGCACCGGGGGGCCTGGGGGGCCGGTTAGGCCCCCCAGACGTACCCTGGCGTTGGATGCGATCGGGCGTGGAGGGGTGGATTTTCGGGAAATCCTTGCGGGTACCGCCCCTCACCCCACACCAACAGGATTTCGCAGAGCTTCCTCCCGCTCACCGATTACTCTCGATCCTTTTTTTGATCAGAAGCTACATGAAAATGATGTTGTTGGTACCTGCTATTGTTTGAACAATTATCATGAACAAATGCAGTGTTTATGAAATAATCTGGAAAACTTTTTTGAAAACAATCTTTGATACATATTTTGATTGAAAAATAAACGTTCCTCAAAAAGACTCATCATATTGTTTGAAAAAGGATTTGTTAATCAACAATTTTTTTAGTACTTGTAATCAATAATAAGGAACCAGAGTACCTGTTTCGGTACGTATTTTCATATATTTAGAAAAATCATAAATATCGGTCTCACGGTTCCGAAAGGTGGAAAATTTCCTGTTCTTCGTGAATCTCCTTCCAAATTTGAAGAAAAATGTCGAACATTTTTTGAGATATTCGCAGAAAACCATTATCTTCTCAGTTAATTGTTTGTTATGAGATAGATAGATAGATCTATATTGTCTAAAATGTAATACAATTTGTCGACAAAGTGTGTCATGGTTATAAATAAATAAAATGTTAGAAATACATAAAATGTAGTTTTTTGAAGGCTATATACTATTCACAAAAATACAGTGAAGATTAAAAATGACAGACAAAAAAACAATAAAAACATATCAAAGATTAAAAAAAATGTACAAATTTGTTGACATAAATCGTAATATACATCGTGGTATACCAAAAGACTGGATATATCAGGGTTTGTCATATAGTTAATATATAGCAAGAATAAAATTGGGCCCAAGATTGACCCCTGAGGAACTCCTCATACAATTTTTCCACTATCAGAAGTGTTGTTGTTCAATGTTATTTTTGACTTCTACCAGTAATATGAGATTTAAACCATTTTAAGGCTGTTTCCAGGATTCCATAATGAAAGAGTTTTTGCCAATGAAAGCCAATAGAAGGTTCGATTTGAATATCACAAAAATAATGAATTGCACATTCATTGAATGTCCTGCATATTGGTGATTATTTCCAAAATCAAGCTTTATATTTTCTGTAACTTTCATTCATGGGACATTCGTTTCTTTCCCATATGGAGGAACAGATGTGAATTGATGCCAGTAAATACCTAAATGAATCACTGTGCTGATTTATTTGCTAACATCACATGAACTGAACACTGTGGGGGGTTCAGCAGAACAACAACCATTCAGAGAAGATATCCTTGTATATCAAATTTACTCTTGTAAGTTCTCTGGAAAATCAAATCAATTACCTGCCAAAAAAGGTGACACTTGATTCCATACCCCTATAGCTCCCTTTCTCAATCTCTGACCAATTGCCAGTTCCAAGTAAAATATAGGGATCCCCTCAATGGCCAACATCACGAAATAAGGTATCAGAAAGGCACCTCCTCCATTCTTCTGTGCCAAGTATGGAAACCTCCAGACATTGCCGAGCCCCACAGCATATCCTATAGTTGCCAATAGAAAAGTGAGCTTGCTATCCCAGGATTCCCTTTCATCTTCACCACTCTCAGGTTTGAAAATAGGTTTTCCGTCTGTTGAATTCCTAGAAAAGAAAGCAACGGATGTGAACAAAACGTATTCCGGGTAGCGATGAAATAATTGTTTACGACACTACTCAGTTGTTTCCTAGGTAAACATTTGAAACAAATTTATTATTCTTCGGAACCAGGCGTTCCAACGAAAACTTGACCTCCCCTGTAAGTCATAAACGTACATGTAATCGAACATTTCAAAATACACTTCAATTTCTATTTCTAGGGGGACTCATTCTAATATGAAAATCATACCCGAAACTTCACCTCCTTCGGTCAGCAACTACCCCCTATTTTTCCAATGGCATGGGGGTCGTCGAGTGATACATCATTTGGAAGATATTTTGTCCCCCTATTACTTGAGTAATATTTTTTGAAATCAGTTCATTCCTTATTGAGAAATTAACTGTTTCAACGTTTTAACGTTTAACGTTTTATTCAACCCGGCAGTACATATGAGTGGTTTCTGAGAGAGAGTACTACCTACTTGCTGAATTGTTGTCTGGAATAATTTGAAGGGATTGAATTATATCAGTTTCATTGAATCATGCGATGCCCTGAAATCACCATGGAAAACAGTTGCTCATTGATATTTACTGTCAACCTGACAATATTGTTGAAAGATCCTGTTGTATTAACCCCCAGACCAGTTTTCATTGCATTTGCTGTTTCTAGTATTGTTGTTCTTTGAATCACCGTTGTTCCTGTTGTGTCTGCCGTGTTTTTGTTCCCATTGTGTTTATTGTTCCTGTATTTGTGTTGGAAATTGTTCCTGTGTTCCAGTTGTTTTCTGTTCGTGAGTTCCTGTTCATATTTTAATATTTCTGAAGTTCCCATTTCAACTGATATCAGCTCATTTTGATTTACAAAGTTCAACATGGCACGTCTGTCACTTCAAGCAAAAATTGAAATTGTTGGTGAAGGGGTGAGGTCTTATCGTGAAGCGGCCACTGAATTTAATAAAAGACACCCGCTACCCTGGAACTGTACATAAAATATATAATCTATTTGTGAGCACCGGTCAAGTAACAAAGGACAGAAAAGTTGTAAAACATCATATTGATGATGATACGATATTGGCGGCTCATCAAGCTGATCCTAGAATTAGTTTGAGAAACGTATCGCTTCAACTCAATATGATCGGCAGTAAAATATGGAGGTGTTTAAAGAGACATAAAATGCATGCGTTCAAACCCAAATTTTGACATACTTTGCACGAAGGAGATGGAATCCGTCATATGGAGTATTGTTTATGGATGCAGGGAAATTATCTCAGTGACAGGAATTTTTTAAAGTATATCTTATACAGTGATGAGGCTACCTTTACCACGAATGTTGTATCTTCCCAGAACATGAGGTTTTGGGCTGAACAAAATTCAAATTGGGTGGTGAATTGTAGAGACCAAATATCTCAGAAAGTATCCTGAACGAAAATATTATCGGGCCATTTTTTTTTCGATCAAAATTTAAACGGACGACTATTCGTTGACTTTCTCGAAAATGCATTTTCCGATGTGTTGGAAGAACTAGCTTTGGATGTGAGACACAGCATGATTTTTCAGTTAGATGGTTCACAATAGTGGCATAACAAGGGTTTGGTTGAATAGGAATCTACCTATGAAATGAATAGGACCCAAAAGCCCTCTCCACTGGATTTCTATTTATGGGAAAACTTGAAATATAAAGTTTAAAAGGATAGGCCAACAAATGAGGAAGATCTCCGTGCATGAATTATACAAGCGTGTAGAGAAATCACACCTAGAGAACTGAGAAGAGTTGGAGGAAATAATAGAAGGAAGAAGTGAGACACACTGTATAAGAAAATATACATGTCAGATTTGTCGACATATCCCATGTGTTTGTTGTAATCTTTGACCAATTTCAAACAAGAAATATTTTGCGACGAACCATTTTTTTGCTAGCGAGGTAGGAAGTCAATATGTTATGGATTATGAAAATTGCTGAGAAATAAAACTGGTCGTTTGTCATCCCATTTCAAAAACAGACCTTCTTCAGTCATTCTCCAGTCACTATCTCCTCGTGTCATTGCTTTATCACCTAATAGATTTCTAGGCTCGTTTTTTTGGCCCTTTCTCATAGTTCCACATAAATATATTTTCTTGGCTAACATTTCGGTTTGTAATGAGACACCGTTGAAAAAATAAAAGTGTCGAAGTATACCTTGTGATTTTTCCAACAAGTGGTAGAGTCAAATCAGATACGACTCCAATTATGCGTCCCAAATTATGCTCTCTACCTTATCATTCTTCCCTGTATAAATTTGGAATTGGGATACGTAACCAGTATCATTTGCTCGTATACAAATCTTGTACCCACGCTCTATCGGCTTCAGTGACATTCGGAAGCTCATGCGACCTTTGAATTTAACCATAGATTCATATATACTTTGATTTTCAGACGGTTTATAGCAGTCCAGAAAAGTTTTACCCAGAACATCAAGCATTGGTCGCAATTTATACAACTTATCGAAGCCCTCTTCACCCTTTTTCGGCTGAACCAAGTTGTCGTTGAGGTGAACGTGTCCCAAAAGCCAGCGAAATCTATTTCCTGACATAACTGAAGATATAAATGGATCTCTCATTTCGAATTTTGAAGACCAGTATAGTCTCTGTAACTCGGCTTTCTAATAATACCCATCATGAGATTTAAACCGATAAAGCATTTTATTTTATCTGAATTTATTCTAGGGAAGGGCTCATAATGTATCTGAGTGGTGTACAAATTTGTTTGAAATACCATCATTTCAAGTAAATCCATTGGGAATAAATGCAAAAATGTTTCCAGTGGAGTTTCAACCCAATCGGAAATATTAGGTCCTGAATCTTGGTCAAAAGACGAGGGAACACAGTAATGAGATACTTTAGTCCAAGATATATTCGTGTCCTTTCTCAAATGAGCCAATGGACGCTCATATTCACTATCACGGTCCGAATAATGTTCTGAAATCCCCTGTAAAAACATGTAATTGAATACTAAATATATATTCGAAATTCCTTGAAATTACTTCTTCAGATTTGCCTAGCTCCGGCGATTCCATCCTTAGCAAATCCTCGATGTAATCAAATTCCTCAACAATGCCGTCTTCACGTTTCGGACTCAAAATCTGAAGGAATATCTTCTAGCTTTTCAAATATTTCATCTAAAGTCAATTTATTCAAATCAAAGAATTTTCTATCTGAAAAATTAACCAAAATTACAGTGGCCTTGTGGTTCCAAATGGAACCTCCTGATATTTCTCTGAAGATATATCATTTGAAATTCGATTTCCATTGTTTTTGTAGTGTCATGATGAAATATACTCATGTCCGTTATATATTTACTAGGATCTCACCTGCCATTATTGAAAATGCCATTTATTTAGATGATTTGATGAGAACGTACACACAAACATGAATACTTGACGTTTTCCTGCACTTTATGACTCATATCTCCAAACAATTGGAATTTCTTTTCACCTTGCACTTCTGGTAAAGAGATGGCGGTAGTATATTACTGTTTTGATAATGTGGTTCCAGCAGCGTTTACTGGGCCACTTCAAAAAATATTCGATTTGTGGTTTCACGGTGGCACTTCTAGGCTTCAAAGGGTTTTAAAAAACGAACGATATTATTGGTAGGTTCACAAAAATACATCGAACTCCATTGTTTCTTGCAGTAAACAAATTAAAGGTGTTGATAATGTAAGCGAGCTGAAGATAACAAAAATGAAGTCACCACTATAATTTGGTGTAAAACAAAATAAAACGATACGTGGAACGATCCACTACTAGGGTAAGATGTTTCTTACTTCCAAAGTAGAAGATCGAATCGCTACAAACTGGGAAAAGTGAGAAAATAAATTGTGGAAAGTAACACAAAACCAATGAAACTCCCCTTCAACGGCTGTAATTGAATTTGTCCCGACAACCGATCGAAAACACTGTCCAAACTCACCTTTTACTGCTACAGCTCGACTTGATTTTATTGCTCGGGCTGGTATCCTCAAAGGCGGCATTCGTAGTTCCGTAGCTTCCGGTGTTTCCGTTTTCGATTACGAGTCTGCTTCGCATCTCCCTCAACTCCAATCTATCCATCGAACGTTGGGGGTTGAGATCGCGAGAACTTTGTCTCCGAATGAAGTGGGCAGTGTTTGCCATTATTGTGGGCGAGACGAGACTATTGGGTTATTATTCTAGATTTTCAGAAACTTCCGCTGTTTTGGTTCTGCCATTTTGATCTGAAACAAGGAATTCATTTCTTCGTCAATTGAATCAGGGGGAATATTGTAGATAATTGAATGTCGTCTGGAAAGAATAATCAGTAGAAATAGCTACTGAGCAGTCGGTACGAAATAAAAGAATAAAAAATGTTTTATATTGCAGAATTTTCTTCACAATGAGAACTTCTAGAAACATCAATTTAAAAAAATAGGCAAACCGACAAATCTCTTCGACCAGAGCTGATTCTTGAAGAGAATGGTAATGAATACAGAAGTAACTTATTGTGCATATCAGTTAAAAAAACTAAATTTAATGGATATTCACTTATGCATTACATAAATCCATGTTGAAAATGACTCTGATATTGTGATATCATTGAGTTGTAATAACTTTGCGATGTTTGGTGATCCGAATAATATTTTCGAATGCTGTTTTTTTATCAGTTTTATAAGTAGTTTTTGCTAACGTTTCGGACTCCACCAAGTCCATGTTTGAGACCTGAGTATGGATTCAATAAAGTTCGAAACGTTGACAAAAACAAATTTGTATGAAACTTTTGTATCCCTTTTTCAACTAATAGAAAAAAACAACAGCTGAATGTATTAGGTTGTTTCAAAACTGTTGTTCATTTCAATGTCCTGTGTTTCTGCAGCTTCATATCTCAATAGACAATGATTATATATTGAGACATAGAGCTACTGTTAAACATCTGTTTCAGCGATGATTGTTAATTTCATCTCAATGGCAATATTAATAGACATGATTGTCTCTATTGGAGTGACAAAAACCCACATATTTTTCGGTGAGGGCATACACAACACCACCAAAAAGTTAATGTTTGGGCTGGTATTCCTGGAAATGCAAGTTTTGGTCCATTATTTATGAAAAAAACCTGACTGGCAATCGGTACCTTGAAATGCTTGAAGAGACTATCAATCGTCCTATAACTCACGAGCTAGAAACTCAAATTGATGCAGAAGGATCTGTTACATTTCCAGCAGGACGGTGATCCACCTCATTATTTTCTTTTCGTCCGACAGTGGTTAAACGAGAGATTTCCGGATAGATGGATTGGCAGAAGGAGAGCAGTTAAATGGCCTCCGGAATCACTGAATTTAACACCCTTAGATCTCTTTCTCTGGAAGCATCTTAAATCCGTTGTTTATAAAGCACAACCTTCTAATTTCGAAAAAGTTCAAAGACGAGTTACCGCAGCATGATAGTCAATTTCTAGTGACGTTTTCAGTTACTTTCCTGATTGATTCGGCAGTAACTTGATGAAGATCCATAGTAATTTGAAAAATATATCACAACATGTTTCGCTAGCACAGTAGCTTTTTGATAATAAAATTGAAGTGCTTTTTTGATTCTTCGTATTGTTTACCGGAAGGGAATATTAGAGGTGGAAGTTTGCAAATTGACACCCTGTATGGACTAGAATAAAGTGACGGTTCAGCAGTGTATTCAGACCTGACAGGTAGAGTTTCCAACATACGATACCGGTAGCATGTGTTATCAGATAAGAAATCAGCTACATATTCACATCTACAAGAAACAAACCACGCGATAAATAATGGAAACATGAAAATTCTACCACACGGACAATAAAGGAAGGAAAATAAATTTGTTGGTTGCAGGCATTGAAAAGGAATAAGTTGTATAAAAAGCCTAATTTTAAAACCCACAATAATCAACTAAAACTTTGTAGCTCTCCTCTTTCGAATTTGTGAATTTTGACAACTAATTTATGAATAATTTGTAGTTGGAGGAATCCACATGCTGGTTTCTAGGAAAAATAGTTGGTAATCTTGATATATTATGAAAAAATTGTTATTGTTTTAGTGTTGGCATTGATAATTCAGGAGATATTTGTTATTTCGGATACATATTGCATGTTCCTGACTGTATCATTGTATATTTGGAGATTTTGCTTTGTCAAAATGCATCAGTTTATTTAAAAATTATTTAACAAACCAAAACCGATCCTAACAAATGAAAAATCAGTAGAAAATAGACAAGAGTTCCATTAACAGAATGTAGCCCAGAGGACTAATGAATCTATTATCTATTTATCCATCTATAAGTGATAGCATGTTGAATATGTATGTTATGTAATTAGATTTCACTCCATTCGATTGGAGAAGCGGAAAAATATTTGAAACATTTTGCTGAATCAGCTAGTCATTCAATAGCTGCGTGTAACAAGTTACTTCGAGTTAAAGTCTCCACAATTTGGAATCTACTGAATTCAATAGTAATTTATGCAAAACGAATCATTCAACAATCAGATATACGAGCATTCAACAGGAAATCTCTCGCCATTTCTGAAAATGCTTGTTATTCATTTGTGTTTTCAATATTTGAGAAAATTGCCATCTGAAATGGTTAACGTTTGTTTTAGTACAATTTTCTAGATCGGTCATCTATCTGAGTATGTCGAAAAAGTGATTTTTCACGTACCTTTCGATTGTGAGGACGACAAAGACGTCCTTACGTGGAGCGCTACACACACCAACTCACGCCGCGATGAAGAATCGATAGTAGCGTCGGCGCCCTTTGTTGGAATGGAGTCTGAAAGAACGGATAACATATTTCACCAAAGCTGGAGATCGCTTATCATGTTACGGTAATTGATTTTTTTGTCAATTCCGTAAAGTAACATATAATGTCTGATTTCCCTAGTCAATTTGAAATTGAATTACTCATTACTATCATCAAATATAATGTTCATATGATAAATTCATGTAATAATAATAATTAATGAAAATAGAGAGAATGTATACAGCAGATACAATCCTTTGCATAAATTATACATACTCAATAAGTTAGCAAACACTTGTTTTGAGATAAAATCACCTTACACAACTACATATAAAAAATATATATTCAATCCAATACATAAATATTACGAAAAAAAAAACATCTCACTCAAAAATATATATGGAAATGACAGTGTAATATATCCTTCCGGTTTTTTTATACAAACGATAGTACTCGCATATTCTGGCTGAAAATTACAAAAGCGCCTTTACTTAAAGTATTCGTCGTGTTTGTGCTTCAGCATTTCCATTCTGACTATTTTTTTATTGGGAAGAGTAATCTATCAGTACTTTTTATTTCTCAATTTTCTCATACATCAAAAGTTATGTTCTAGATGAAATGAATGTAGAAAAATGCAGCTAATATTTGTGACGATTCTCATTTAGAAAATATTACGAAAGAGCTGACGGTTCATACCCGACAACATTCCTCGGATACAGTTCTTGTGGAATCCATATGGTGCTCCTGGAAGTGTGTCATTTTGAAAGAGATCATTCATTCAGACCGGTCGCTTTGCTATCAGTAATAAAAAAAATAATGCAGAAAGCCGTAAATCACCATATCCTTAAATATTTGGAAGGCTTCAACATCTTGAGCGATCATCAATATGGTTTTCGGAAACAAATACTAACAGGCGTTCTTCTATCGCATGTCACCCATATTTGGGATAACTCAATCGTGAAGAGCTGAAAGCTTCCTGAATGAACATTTCTTCAATTGACATGAAGACTATCTTATATGCCGACAACACAACATTTTATACGAGGGTAAGACAAGTAGAGGAAACCACCGTTATCCAGGACATAAGTGAGTTAGCTACTGATTGGTTTAACGCAAATAAATTATAAATCAATAAAGCGAAAACAGCTTCTATGATATTCTTAAACCAAGGAAATGCTGCTCAGTCGTTAAGGTTTTTAGGAATTCACTTGGACAGCAACTTGTCGTGGAAAACTCACAAAGACAATCTTTCGAGTAGGTTATCTAAGGCCATTTATGCTATTAGACAAGTTAAAATTAATTTAGGTAGGGAAGCGGCTATCATGACATACCATTCACTATTTCATAATGTTATGACATATGGATTATTAAATTGGGGACACTCTATCTACTTACAGCCTATTTTTTTACTCCAAAAAAGAGCAATTAGAGCAATTGTAGGTTTAAACAGATTGGAAAGTTGTAAGCCGTGGTTTGTACAGCAAGGTATTTTGACGTTACCTTCATCAGTCATATATCGAGTGGTCCAACGAAAACTATGCACCTTGCTTTTTTCCTTTCTTTGTCACTTAACGCAAAAATGCTCGGACAGGTCGATTTTGCTTTCGAGGGGGACACATTTCAGATGTATTTTTCTACCTGTGCCTTCAACCACCTAGCGAGGGTGAGTAACAACCCTAAANAAAAAAATATCAGCAACTATCAGACACTTAGTGATAATCATAATTATAATACAAGAAATAGAGACAACCTGCTGATTCCACAACATAAATTAGCAAGTACTAGTCGCAATTATCTAGGAATGAGACTGTTCAATAAATTAACTATTGAAATGAAAGATACACACCTGGAAATATTCAAAAAGAAACTGAAGAGTATTCTGTTGAGAAAAGCCCACTACGAAGTAAATGATTTCGAATTGTCCTAAGTTGATTTGAATTACAATTTCTGTTATTTTTTCATTCTTTTGGTTACATTTGTTTTAAATTGTTACACAATACTCCTGAGTCTTATTTATAAATTATGACTTACAGATTTGTTAATAATCTATATGGACCTTAATATGTTCATGTTTCACTTCTAAATTTTGTTTCATATGTCATGTGTTAGTAATTATGTCGTAATTTTACGTTGTGAATAATTTATAATTTACAATTTTATATATCTCATATATGTGTGTATTTTATGTGACTTGTCCAGACACCATGGTGTACTTGTGATCAATGAAACAAACAAACAAACAAACATTTCCTGTAAATAGCCGTCGACGACTATCTTTCGGATACTTTCACTATCAACGCAGGTGTTTCTCAGGAACTATATTGTCTTCAATCCTCTCCCTATTGTATATCAACGACTTATTGGAAACAATCATGAATGTAATATATTGCTTTGCTGTTCCGTCATTCCATTTGGATTGAAAAACATCGGCAGCGGATGCACATCTTCATCTGCAGCAGGAGGTTGCATGTCTGAATGATGATCTAGAAGTGATTTCGAATAGGGGTGAAACTAACCAAGTTCCATTCAATGCCACAAAAATCCAAGCATCGGTTTTCTTCAAGAAGATAACTGTGGGGGCTCCGCCCCCAAGCATACCCTGAAGCTGCTGGATTCTATCCAGAAAAGAGCCAGCCGCCTGGTTGGAGACGCGAACTTGGAACTGGAACATCGAAGAAAGGTTGGAGATTTGCCTCTCTTCTAAAGATACTTTCATAGAAAGTGTTCAAGTGACTTGCCACATTTGATTCCACCAAAAGCGGTACATATCAGAAATACGCGACGGACTCTGGCGGCACATCGTTTCAGGGTTCAACTCAGTACACCTCGAACTTCACTGTTTGAGAACTCTTTCATTTGGAAAACTGCTTTTATGTGGAATAAACTTCCTGGGAACGATCTCTCAAATGGACTCAATCTCCAGCGATTCAAATCCAATGTGAATCACTATTTTCGCACAGGCATCGCTCTGAGAGCGCCTTAAGGATTTTCCTGTNATTTTCTGGATAAGTACATAGTGATCCACACAGTCAAATGCTCTAGAAAAATCGATGAACAAACCACAAATTTGCAGTTTGTTATCCAAGACTGTTACTACGTGTTCTAAGGAATCATATAAAGCTGTTTCCGTGCTTTTATTTTGCCTGAAACCATGCTGCTTGGTCGAAAGTAATTCATTTTTGAGGAGAAATGATAATAACAGATTTTCAATATTCATTTCGTATACCTTGGATATACTAGAGAGAAGACTTACCTCTCTATAGTTCTCATAGCTATTTGAGTCTCGTTTTTTAAAGATTGGGGTCACGATTGCAACTTTTAATTTCTCAGGGAATGGTTTTGGCTTTTGACTGTGGTGGTTTGGCCCGGTTACAAAAAGTTATAATGAATCATAGCCGCAGCAGACCACCATAGAGTAACCATGTTTTTTTTGAAGGGGTTTCCCTCTTGCATGGGTGTCAGTGTTTTGTACACCTCCTGTTACGATGGAGGATCCATTTTCCATCATACGTGACGATCCGATCTAAAAAAATAGTTTCTGTTGCGCAAAAGCAAAGGAGAACAGACTTTGAAACGTGACAATTTCTGTCGATCGTTCAAATCGGGGGGCATCTACATTTCAAACTTCATGACCTTTCCAATACCACGATACCGTCCGTTGACGCCACAGTTCTTTCGAATTACCATATTCTTCTATGTTGTATGTTATATGAATAATAATAATAATAAAGGTTCATTATTACATTTGCTTCCCCTCACTGTAACATTCTATTGGAAAACTCTATATAAACTTCATCAGATGCTCCTGTGTTGTTTTCAAGCTGATCATTCATTTCAGAAAGCCGCTACAAAACAGGGCATTTTGAATATTCGACAAACTACAAGAGACATTCATATCATTCCGTTGATTATTTCGAAAGAAGCTTTAGGCGTTTCCTTTCACGGGTTAGTGAAAATTGATCCCCGTTAATATCATTAGTGTGGGTTTGCTACGCAACCGCAAACAAAGCATCTGACACACGGCTAACAAATTTTGATGACAATGGGGGAAACAAGAGAAAGCACTTTGTCACGTTGGAGTGTAAAAAGTTAGTTTGGCGGATGTTCTGAGTGGAAAATAATTTCATCTTCAGAAAATCATGTAGAGATTATACCATTAAAGTGCTTGGAAGCATGAATTGTGAAAATATTTGAGAGAGGCAAAGAATGCGGCACGAGAGATAATCCGAGAAAGAGTTGCGAGATTTTTTTGACTACAAAAATCACATACTATTATTACGCCTTGGACAGAGACGAAACGGACTGGTTTAAGTTTGACGATAGTCGTGCCACGAAGAGTTCTGGCGATGTATTGAATTTATTGGAGCCTCTGGAGACACCCTACGTTTTGTTTTATGAGAGAGAGGACATTGGCAGAACAAGATCTTCAGATGACGTGGTGCTGCAGGTTTTTCCGAGTTTTCCTGCAACTGAAAAAGCAAATGCGCCACTGGAATGAAGTCGCCCCGAAACGCCAATTGATTTTTATTGTTGTTCTATAATTTCATGATTTGTACTTTTTTTTGTAATCTGCGATATTTTTTGTATTTCAACGCATGAATGCAATTTTGCAAAACACGATGCACAATAACAATGTCAGAAATCATGTTAATAAAATCATGAGAAAATTTAGGATAAGTCTGTTATCAAAACTACGATCCAAAATGTTCAGAATAGATCAAAATAAAGACGCATTAGTTACCAAACGAGTGGCCATCGAATAAATAGCTGACAGCTTCACTCAGCTGGTTCAATTGGAGAAATTTTGTTAATTCTCACATATATTTACAAGGATGGTCCCATAATTACCCGGCTCGAAAAAGAAAACACAGAAATTTTGAAAAAAAATTTATTCATTTTTCAGTATAGTGTCTTTGCATCTCTATCTCTAAGATGTTGGACTTCATTGATAGATCATGCAAGGACTTCAGCTGCTGCTGCTGTTTTCAAAAATAACAATATACAGAATCATTATAGAGCCCCATTTTGATAATTGTTCCACTCTGCTTTATCTTTTAAATAAAAACAATATACAGAAGTTACAGAAACTGCAAAATCGAGGTTTAATAAATTTGTATGTCAACAGACAGACCAGAGTCAGTACCGAAACATTCAAAATACCGTTTCACTCCACAATTCTTTTTTTCCTGTCACTCAGATGTTCAGAAATGGAATTACGTATCACAGGTTGATATATTCAATAGCTCCACAAATACCGTCCAAATTGAACTGAGTCGCATTAATTCCTTCAATTATTCTGTACTATTTCATCATTATATCATTTTCTCTTCTATAATATAATATTGTACCACAATTTTGTAATTTAACTCCTATATTGTACTGTGATTTTAGTACTATATTGTTTTTTGTTTTATATTATCAGTATTGTGTTATGTATTTACTTTATTTATTTCAGTTTGATATTTTACAAACTTATTTTATAACAAACTGTAATTGGGACTACCTATTGAATATCACTTCTTCATCGTTGGAAAATCTTTGACCACTGAACCATTTTTTAAAGTTTGGGAACAGAAAATAATTGAAGGAGGCTAAATCTGGCGAATAGGTTGCATGAGGTAGCAATTCAAACTGTTTTTGCTCGAGTATGAGCAAACGCGGCACCTATGCCTACTAAGTCTGCTAGCTCGCGAACTTTCAGTAGACGTTCATTCAGCATCACTTCATATATTTTCTTCACCGTTTCTGGAGTCGCCACCTTATTTTTTGATCAACCACTGCGATGCTCCTCTTGACATAACGATGAGCAATTTTCAAAAATTTATCGAGAACGTTCGCTTCCTATGGCTGCCAAACAAATACTAAACAACGCAGCGTCTTCAAATATATGCTAACTTTTGAATCAGAATAGTTTCAATGATATTTCAACAATACAAAAAACAGAACGAATCGAAATGAGACAGTTTTAACTATATAACTGCTTTATTATTATTCACATACTGGGTTAAAGCCAAAAAGCTCAGAAGCTGTTCATGTTCCAAGTCAAGTTGAAAACATTTTTCCAAAGTAGTCATTGCCTTTTCATCTCGTACATTCACATTTTTGAAGTTTTCATTGATTGAGTTCATCGCATTTGAAAAAAACCTCCAGAAAGTTAGTCCTTCCTGAAGAACTTTGGTTAGTGGAGGTTGTAAAGCAGTTCCTGTTAAAAGTGATGAATCTGACTCCCAGTTCAAATCATTTGAAGATTTCTCCAATATTGACAATTTGTTTTTCAGTACTTGATTTGCTTGGTTGAGTCTATCTCTGAAACAAAGAAACTTTGGTAAACAATAAATAAAGGATGTTCCTTAATGATATATGCAAATCCGTGTCACAATTTTTAATCTGTTTTAAAGCTCATAGAATTTTGGAATTTCTTCCTGACGTTGGATAATATTTTGAAGATCCCACTGGCAGAAGGCCTTAGAAAATCTCTGGAAGGAACAACCGAACTCTCAAAATATATGACTTGCCATAGATATAATTTACACATAACACGATTAAATGAAACTATCTATTTATCTACCTATGGCAAGGAATCCACTGAACGCAAAGTTTAATGAGAAATATTAAACTGTCTAGCAATCCTTCTCGTACATGTTTCAAGATGTTCTTAGATTTCCTGTGACACTGCTTCCCCAATTTAAGCTGTTGTTACATTCTGAGGTCTTTATTCGTATGTTTCATTTCGTACAGTATAAATTTCCACAAGTCGATGATGAAGTTCAGAAAGGGTTTAGCTTGATCTTCCCTTTCAAATTCGCATTTGAGACATCCTTGAATTTATTTCCTTTACATCTTGTGACCAAAAAACTCACCAAAATACAGAACAGAAATTGTGGAATATGTGAGCGGAAAATAGAATATACTTTGTGGGTGAAATTTTACATTATAGCAACCCGCTCGATGAATACAAATTAGGAAAATATCAACTTGAGACCTCAATTGAATTAACTGTGAATATGGACCTCAGACCAACGACAATAGTAGCAAGAATATCGGTACGGAAAAAGATCAAAAAAAGATAAATGAGAACATGAAAGATAATAATGAAATATACCTTGTGGAACACGGAGAAATCTTCCCAGAGGATGGCTGTGAAGTGGCCGTGTCAGGTGACGCCAAATCACCTGGTTACCTAGTCAAAGTTACATTTAAAGTTTTTGCTAGTGTTTAATGTCTTGCATAATGAAAAATAGTGAAGAATCGGCTCAGCAGTACGACATCGCATATTCTAATTTTCCTAGCTGGTGTAGACGAAAACATCAAAGAAAATTTCAGCGAAACCGTCTTCTCAGCATATTCAGAAGATAAATCAAAAATATGGAGCTCGTCAACTTTGTGCAGCAAATGTTCATTGATAAAGTCGACTGCTCTCGTTGAAAATGGTGAAAGCGGAAAAATGAAAGTTATAGGCCCAAAAAATCAAAAACTCTTATGTTTGAAAAAGTCCAGAAGTTTACAAATGAGGAGCCAGATGAGAAATATTTGATGATAAAAGTTGCTACTATTTTCGGAATATATGGAGCCTGCCGGCGTGAAGAGCTGTGCCATTTATTAATAAAAAATAATGAATTGATAAATGAATCATTGGTTGTTCAAATTCCAAATACAAAAACGAAAATAGGTCGTTCTTTTTGCATTGTTGGAAAAATCATTGACTATTTCAATATGATAAATACGTTGCATTACACCCTTCTGTTATCAATCATCAACGTTTTTTCCTGAAATACTCAAATTATAAATGCAGTGAAAACCCAATTGGTATGAACATGTTTAAAAAAATGCCCTCTTCCATTGCTGAGTTTCTGAACCTCCCGGAACCAAAGGAATATACAAGTCACTGTTTCAGAAGATCTTCTGCTTCTTTGCTAGCAGAATCAGGAGCAAATATAACAGATGTTAGGAAGCACGGAGGATGGAAGTTTACAACAGTAGCTGAGGGTTACATCGATCAATCTATTTCTTATGAAAAGGCTATTGCTGAAAGAATAATCCAGCGTAATGCCCATGAAATTGTCAACTCAGATAGTTCAAATATAGGGCTCTTCAACATCGCAAGGTATTGGTATCAGCAGTTGTTCTGATTGTACTTTTCATATTAATGTTCATAAATAATAATAATAGTGTATCTATATCTATTTTTCGTAGTGGATCTTTTTTGAAAATTGAATAATTATGTTTTGTTCATTGCTATTTGGTCGAAAAAAATCGTGTTAAAAATACTTTTAACACGCTACTTTGTGAACATCATCTTTTAGTACTCTTGATAACCATTAAAAATTTCACTTTTAATGACAGTTGTACAAAAAAACATTTATTTTCATAGACAAATTTCCCATATTTCCGCCTTTTCTGAGAAAAGAAAAAATACAAATACTTCATTTCCCATTTGAGATTCAGGTCTAAAAATAAAATTTGAATCGATCATTTTCCACGTCGAGGGAAATTGCGCTATTGAAATTCCAACAAATGACGTCAAAGGTTTATACATCGAAGCGTGAAAAGAATTACAGGAATGAAAGAGCTCATGATTGAAGGGAGTATGAATATATTATTACTGTGTTGTGAGGGCGACAGCTTAAAACTGGTTGGTAATATATTCAATAAATGCAAGCAGAGCTTTCAGAATGCTTTGTTTTAAATAATTTAAAAATCTATTGGACTGATTGACATACTTGTTCTGTGTGCGGTTGCTAATAGTCGATTTCAGAACTTATTTTTTTATCAACAAAAGATGTGATACAATAACTCAAATGATCCCTTCAGAAATTCAAATGAACATATAGTATATAATATTGAGACTTTATTGAAGCTTGTGAAATAAACAAAGAATTATATAGAAGTGTTTGACACGAAACTTTGATATTTTTCATTATTAGTCAGTGGGCTATGCTGGCAGACTGGCAGTAAACAAACCTAAAGAAATGAACTTTAAACGTTCAAGCCAGTCTCGAATATACCTACACAGTAGGTTAAATGGACTGATGCCTATCAGAAAACAACTACTTCCCTGGCTAATATCATGAAGGGCGTTGGATTATATCCGACTGTAGGTATATTCGAGACTGGCTTGAACGTTTAAAGTTCATTTCTTTAGATTTGTTTACTGCCAGTCTTCAAGCATAGCCCACTGACTAATAAGAAAGTTTTTCTTCCTTGTTCAGAGGAATCGGGCAAAATTCGGATATGCAGTTGGTTAGTACCTCATTCACTAGATGGAATGACAAGGAATGAAATACTCCAACTATGGAATATCATTGACTTTAGGTCGATGATGGCCACTGTCTTGCACTGATGAGTGGCTAATGAGCCCGAAAGCGGTCTGCAAGTGTGCCCTTTCCAAAATTGAAGGTCGACTCTTTCAGTTGTATTGCCATATCCAGGTATGGCTTGATCACAATCTTCTGAGTCTGAATATGAAAAAAACTAAATTTATTACATTAATCCTATTACAGAAAGATCAACCTGGAAATAACATAATCCATATACATGACAGAGACTGTACAAATACAACAAATTGCAATTGTGCTGTTATAGAAAGAACGAAGATGATTAAGTATCTGGGAGTTATAGTGGATCGGCATATGAGGTGGGATGACCACATAAACTATGTTGTAAAACGGCTCAGACTTTCAACAATAAAATTCTATGAATTGAGAAACATTCTGCAATACAAAAATTGTATCACCATATACCAGTCTTTAGCAGAATCTGTAATAAGATACTGTATTGCTGCCTGGGGTGGTACATTTAACAATTCTCTCAATACCCTCCAAATATCTCAAAATACAATCTTGAAAATATTATTCAAAAAACCTAATATATACCGAATGTCTGTATAAGAAAACGCAGTTACTGAAAACAAGAGACCTCTATATCCACCAATGTTTAACTTGGGTGTACACAAACAAACTCACACTTCAATCAACAAATAAAGAAAAACAAACAAGATTTGTTACTAGTTCTTCCATAAACATACCAACATTTAATGAAAGTCACACACAGAGATGTATTTTCTATCACGGTCCAAAATTATTCAATCTTCTGCCAATTAACATAAGAAACAATTCCAATCTCATTCAAAAATGTATTGAGTTGATTATCCAAATCCAAGTTGATTATTTGCCTCCTCTCATTCAATGCTATACACTTGAAAAATTATGACAAATTATTTATGTCCCTTCATTTAGAAGTCCATTGAAGAGCCCTGTAACTATTCTGAGACTATCCCTGCTGTTTTTTTACTGACTTTCCGTTCAATAACTGACAATTATTCGCTACATGAGGAAATCCTACAGATTGTAGACTTTTGATTGCTGATAATTATTTTTACGTAAGCATTATTTGGTAATGACAAAACTTAATTATATACATAGTAGATACTCACATCACATTTCTCAAACATTTCATTTCGTCCTCCATTTCCATAAAGATTTTGAACTTAAGTTTTCCTTGGAGTTCGGTGAAGTTTTCTATGTATTCAATATCAGCTCTGAAAAAAATAGATTTCATTAGGCCTTTCACAATGGAACAACATCTCCCAAATATAATTATATGCCAATCATAAATGATTAACATATATCAAAGGAGTCATAGTGTATTTGAAGAAGTACCCATTTTCTCATTTGAGCAAACCAAAAATGCACGTTCATATTTTCATTACAACTCATTACATACAATCCATCATATGGAAATAGCCGGCCTAAAAAATATGGGTATTTCTAAGGCCGGAGTTTGAAACAGAATATGGATCAGACAATAATACAAAATTCGAATATCTCACGAAGTCATTTAATACATTATCTCGAACCTTTTAATAACGCTCCTACCCCCCTAAACGTTCTCAAAAGGTTGGGAATATTAATAGCGGTTTCTAATATTAGTCATATTAGAAACCGCTAGGTGAAGTTCCAGAAATTCACATACATTTTTGCTACCTCTTGAACATGTACTACACAGTAAATGTGAGTGAGGATTTTTCCAGCAAAAGATCTACAAACAAAAGACGAGATAGGAGTATTTATTCAGTATTCAACAAGAACCTCAAGAATTCGGAACAATCCTCTTGTTGTCCTAACGATTATCTAGTGGACTTCAAAGACTCTAGAAAATCAATTGGTGGGAAAAATGATACGTTCTCACGAACCTGTAGCTGCATGAACAGATGTTTGAGTTTGGTGAATAAGTAAGAAACATTCTTTTTCTTGTTCATCATTAAACCCTCGTTATTGAAATTCTTCGTCTTGGACAACACTTGTGAAATGCCACCAAAATATCAAAATATAATTCGTCTTCTATACTTGAAAAAACAAAAAGTCCTCAAGAACAGTTTCAAATTGAAAGGAAAAGGAGTATATATTGCTCGAGATCTCTCTCCAGAAGATCGCGAAGATCAAAAAATTCTGATTGCTCATCAACAACAAGCTATACAGCGAAAAATTTGAATGCAAAAACTGAGGTAAAATCTTCAATTGTTAACGGAAATACATACATACAAATTGAACCAACAGAAAGAATCTGGAATTCTGATCACAGTACAAACAAAATAAAATACTCGAATCAATAAGCGTAAAAAAAAACGAAAAAACTCCAAGATTTGAAATCGAGCAAAACTGAACTTATTCGTCGTAGCTCATACAGTATCTTACGTCAACTCTATCAAAGTAGAGATATTATGACTTCCACATTGAAGTTGAAACTTTGCCAAACCCTCATATTGTCTAGGTTAGTATATTGCGATATAATCTACGTGCTGCTTCGATACAAACTGATGTGAATCGCTTACAAAAATACAAAATAATTGAATTCGTCTTTCTTATGGTGTGAAAAAATTCGACAATATATTCACTTTTTTTTAAAATGCTTTTATTAGCTTCACCTGTATGTATGTATGTTTACTTCTTTGTTTATTTGGTTGTTTGTAACTCTCCTATTCATATTTATTTCCATTTGAATGCTTGGGATCTGTATTTGACAAAATTATCGTAATCATTGCTTGATCTTTTCGCGGACAGCTGGCCCGGTACATAAAAAAAATATTTTTCACTTATTAGTTCAATGTTCCTTAAAAGCGTGTTTTTTAGTTTATTAATATATCAGAGGTTAATATCACATACAAGCTACAGGCTTCAGTGATCTTCATGATTACTTCACAGTTCTGTTTTTGTAATTCAGTTCTTGTACAATTTCTGGAAATAAACATTATATTGTTTTTGTGATTTGTGAAGATATACCTGAATCTCTAGTGAATCGATATTTATGCTCCATATTTCTATTATGACATTGGCGGACCCTAATATCTCCGTCGATATTCTGTCGGAAGCTGATCATTTTTCTCCCATTCTTGAATCAGATCACCTGACTGACCTAATTCAACCACAGAAACCTACCAGAGATCCTGATCATTATTTATGTGAAACAATTTACCAATAGACAGATTTTTTTCTGATTTCAAGATAGAAAATCGCATCTTTTTTCCCGAATCTAAATTGATAAATCAGTAGCGGTTCCACCCGCTAGAATATAGATTACGGAAAGACTATTATGACTATTTACAAAACTATCATATGTTCCCACTTTATAACAAAAAAACTCATTTTGAAAAGTCATTTTATATCTCATCATAGTGTTGCAAACTCAAATAGTAAAACTACTAAGCCCAGAGCTGCATTAGATACTCCTTGGAAATATTGGTTCGCTTTGAGTGAATGAATGGAGCAATGAATGAATATTTGGTTGACGTTCATAATATCGTATAAAAATGGAAGTAATTTTCATCTCAAAATCAACTTATTCACAAAAAAATATGGTTAAGTAGGTACATCAGGATAAAAATATGCAGCCTAAATTACCATTAGCGCTGATTGATATTAGTATATATTGATATCATCAAAAAGTTGAAATATTGTTTTTGCAAATTTTATTTCATGCTGCAATAATTAATTTTACATTACATCATTAAGAGTAGTTCAACTTTCAACTTTTTAATGTTTATGTTGATTTCCTAATCAACTCTTTACAATGATGTGTAGATCATGCATAGAGGTTACTTTCAGATTCTAAAAGGAAAAAAGCCCTCCCGAAACGATTAATTCCATACGAACATCAAATTACACAAAACACCTTTCTCAAAAACTGATCTCTACAAAAAATATACACATTTCAATTCAAATAAATAACTATTTTGTCACAAATGGTCCCAGTGCTATTCTACGCTTATGAAAATAGGTTTCATAAATTTACACTAACACTAAAGCCGAGGATATACCTAGGGTATGCAACTAGTAATACTCACTTCTCCACGTGGCGTAGCTGCTCTGCATAGTTACACAGTGCTTTGTTGGGCATACTTGCCTCTTCTAATAATTTTCGCCACTTTTCCACGTGTATTGGTAAAATATTACAGAAATTCGTAACATATTTTTGGACAGTCGACTCTAATTCATCCATTGTTTGATTATATTTTGTTTGTTCGAGACAGAAAACATTGCACAATTCACGAAACACAGAACCAGCTACTGTGTCACCATCTGTGTGACAGAGGATTTACTTACTCGGAAGAAGAATGGTGAATAAACGGTAACCTTTCTTTCGACCTGGGTTATATCTATATCTTTGCTCAGAGATATCGTTGTATATAGACTATAATATCATTGTCTAAGGATTTACTTTAGACAATGATAAAATGATCGAGTCATTGTCTATCAGACAATGATCGACACATTGTCTAAGATCGAGGGTAACCACGAAAATTATCTCGGAGAGAGGGCACTCATGACTCTTGTTAGCTACAATTCGCATACGAGTTAGCTATATTAGAACGGATTTAGAACAGTCCAGAGTAGTCGCACAGTTGAGACTCGGAAAGTTTTGCGAGAGTCCATGCAGTCGGGGAACTTTTTGAAACCGTTCTAGAATCATCCCAATGGAGAAACAGAATACGCCATACGCCTAAAGATGAAATTTTGAGCATATTTCCTGACAGGAATGGTTTGTGAATGTTTGTTTGAAGGTGACTGACAATGTTTAACGATGAATTTCATTAGTTCGGGCTTCCATTGTCAAATATTATATAAAATGATTTGAAATCCCTAAAAGAATCAATAGGTACAAATAAATTATCAAAATAGAATAGTTAAACGAAAAATACAAAAAATTAGAGATTCCAATCCAAACTACTCCACGACGTTTCGATTTGTAAAATACACAATCGTCTTCAGGTCTTCGATCACCCGTATTTTTTGACTAATGCCGTATATCTAGTGAAAGCAAATTGAAAGATTTATGCTTGTGCTATAATTGATACGTACATGTCTTCTTTCTCATGCTTCGTATTCAAAACAGTTTGTTGAGATCCATAAAAGAATGAGCTCCTAGATTTTTCCCATCTTCTTAGCGTTACCTTAAATCTCAGTAAAAGCTACTACGGTGCCCCTGAAATATCTTTTACCTATTTACCTACACTGTGCTCTCTGCTCCACATCACGCAAAAGTGAAATTAACGATTTTAGAAGCCGCGCGGATTGAATTCCTCGTATGCAACGATGCCAAATCGCAAAAATTTCGTTAATAATCCCAATTGACAAATGATTGTTTTTATTTTTGACAACTTCATCATGATGCCCATGATGGAGAGCCAAAACATGTTCAAAGAAATGATCCTAGATTTTGACATGCCCTGTGCCCTTGAACTTGTTTGTACAAAATGAAGCATCCATTATTATTGGGAAAAAAATTTAGAAAGACTAGAAAATGAGTATCGAAATATCAATGATTGGTGAATCAATTGTTACGGTTTTTCATGAAACCGTTCTCAATCAAATAGTAAGACTCATACCGAGGTATCACTCTATATTCGAATTAATTTTGCGCATAGTCCGAAAGATTTGCTTGAGGTCTGTTTTTGCGAGTGCGCACAAACTGCTGAGTGACCCTTCCTCCTTTTCATGAGACTGAACTAAAGTTAGTTATCGTTGGGTCTCATGGGATAAGTTTGAAAACATTGGGTTCTTGACAAGTACGGAGGAGAGACGCCTCCGTAGAGTATTTACCTTGAATATTGAACCCCAAAGTATCAACTGAATCGTAAGGGGTAACCTTGGTAGAAACCAAGACCCGAGAATACCTGTAGGTAGATACTCTCAGCCAAGACTATTTTCACTTTCAACCTTTCTCCAAATTCTATAAAATCATGTGGAGAAAATGCATATCTGATAAGTGGAAATGAAAAAAACCTTGATTATCATTATCATTATTATATTTTATTTTTTTACCGAAGTATGCGCTGGTCAGGCTCTATCCCCCGAAGCCCCGATACATTCGGGAGGGCACGCCAGCATTATTAACCAACGACCAGAAGTAGTTATTATTTACTACATAAATGCCTTGATAGCCTCAGAGAACGAGCTAATCTGAATGCAGGTAACATGTAAGGTATTATCGACTAGGAAAAGATCAAAGCTCATTTATTAATATGTTATCACTTAGAAGTGAATATTCACCTATACCTGACTATGTCTGGAACTCCTTGATCAGGGAATTGAATGCTTATTGAAAAGGTCCAATGATCACGTTTTAGGAATCACATATTGAAAGGTAAGACCTCGTTAGTCCTTAGCTCGCACAAGTTTCTCAACTTCTGAGAGTTGTCGTTAGTATGGGGGCGACAGCTGATTAACGGAAAAACAGACAGACAGAACAGATATTAACTCATTTGCCACCAATACATGAGGTTTAATCTAATCATTTTTTCACCTATGATATACCTTCTGATATACCATGAAGGCATCATTACAAAGGTATTTGGTTCAACTGGCAAAATGTCCACAAGGAAGTCAGAATTAGCCAAAGCAAAATCACTATTCCAAAAAAAAATTGGTCGACTCTTTGAAGTAACCTACAAAAAATCTATTGAGTATGAAATTGAAGTGAATTCAATAATAACATGTCAAATAGAGGTGAAAGGACAATCAAGAAAGCTTACAAGCACAAGAATAATCACTATACAATATTCTTTTGAATAATTGTAAGACCATTCCCAGTATTGTAGGTACAAATTTAATAACCATTCAATATCAGTATTTCAGAGGTCATTCGAAATTTATTAAAGTCATTTTCATCATTAGTATTTCCATCCATGAATTGAAAAAAAATGTTCTTTTGGAACTAGCCTGGCGACTTCAATGTATTATTTTGCAACAAAATTGTAATATATTCAAGCTCCAAAACAGCCCAAAAATTCAACCACTTCAGCAACGCAACGTTAGACCTTAGTTTGAAAAAATTCATTTCGGAGTGTTCTTATTTCAATTTAGTTGAGAGAGTTATTCACTGCGATATTACATCATCATCACAATTATTCATTCAAAGCGTAATATAATTGATGGTTACAAATGAATATTGGTAATTAATGGATTATGAATGAATGCATGAAAAGCGAATCAGATAAAGTTTCATTAATGAGTTGTGTATTTATGTTATGAAAACAAAGTAGGGGGAACTAGATCTGATTATCAACACTGTACTCCTATGATTTTAATTATCTCATAGATGCATGAGTGAGCTTCATTTAACATGTATTATAATCGAACAATTGATGTTTCTTTGAAGCACTGATGAATTATAATCCAAAACAATGACAATTTCATGTCATCGGGAATTGATGACTCTGTTTGACATGCGGTATCTTCGAAAAACGCTTATATTGCATTGTAAAGCAAATAATGACTAATATAATAATAATTTAATGGATAATTGATTGGGCGTGCACTTCAAAATTGTTTTGAATTTGATTATAAACCACTGCAAAACATAAGGTCAAAATAAGCGGAATCAAATTGTTCACTTCTATATGATGTGTTTGATAATATACAACTGATTTGACTCATTTTTTTTTGTACATTATACATTTTTTGAGGTACTGGTACTGGGAATATCGTTCTATCTTTCTAGTTATTTCATTGGAGAAAAATAAAATTTCTCATACAGTTCTGTTCATTATTCATCTTTGTTGTTGTCATATATCACTGTCTTTCAGGAGAGATTAGTTTTTAGATGGAAAGATTTTCAGATTTTCACTTCTCAATCATTATACAAAAACTGTGGAAAAATTCCGAAAAACCGGAGAAAAGTTCCATTCGAAACGAGCAACTCACACAGAAACGCTACAAAAAGTCATACGAGATCTGTTCAGAAAATTATTCTCAAAAAATATTCATTTATCCATCAATTTTCATTCTGTTCCCTTCGAAGTATAATTGTGGCAGCATTTCTCTAATCCTCAAAGCAGTTTAATCCGGTCATTCTAGACATTGGAAGGTACATAAATTTACAACAAGCTGCAAACGCAGTCAATTTGAAAACTTACATAATCAAATATATTAGGAAGGGTTGGAAATTATAAAAGCGATTAAAATTTAAAAAAATGTAAAAATTTATTCATTTCAGTCACAACCTTCAAATACTTCTTCTTGTCGTTCTTCTTCTTGGTCTTCTTCTTCTTGATCTTCTTCTTCTCCTTGATGTTCATCCTGGGTGTAGGTAAACTGCGTCAAGAGTGACGCACTATTGGTGATTCAGCATTAGAACATGACTGCCTTGACAATGTGTGCACGCCAGAGAACACAACAGTCCAACTTTTTTACAGCCACATTCAGCGCTGCATCCCTTTTCACAATTGCAAAAAATTGTGTTAATCAGTGTTTCCAACTCAGGTGGGAGTAAAGTCTAAATAAGTTCTGATGCATTGTCGACCAACTTCCAACCCCAGTCTTTTGGGTCTAGCTGATAACCAAGCCACCCTTGAACTTCGTAATATACCCGGAAAAGATGTTGATGAGCAGCAACTGAGGTTGGAGGAAGACAAGCTAATTACACCTATTTCTTATTTTTTTTTGTGTTTTTTACGAAACATGCATATCGATACTTATCTAAGCAGTTGGTTTTTTTCGGAGCTTTGTACATGAAAGAAGAAACTGTTGGTGATAATTTCTTGTTGAGTCGAATTACGTTTTTGAAAACTTCAGCACGAAATAGGTTAGGTTAAACACGTGTTTTCATTACAGCGTGGCGCTCAAGACTAACGGTATTTTATTTATTGGACATTCTGACACAAAGCAGGTATACGACCACGCACACAATTGAACAGGGAAACAGATGTTGGCTCAAGGTTACACTAGCGTACAAATAGAGGGACTGGATATCATTCTACTCAATATTCTCAAATTTATACTTATGTATAAAAAATATAGAAAATATTTTTACTTGAATTACAACTTCAGAGATGTATATACGTGGCATACTTATGCATATAATATCGATTACAACTTTTACAACTTTTTGACTCGTCGTATCTCAGAAACGGTAGCTCTAAGAAAAAAAAGTATTGAACCATTTTTTGTAGGTAACTTTTCGATCTATAATTTTTAACTGGGGTTATTTTATGATGAAACTCACCGTTTTCCTGAAAATCGCGAAATAACAATTTTTTTCGAGATTTTTGACCTTGACTTCGAATAATTTTTTTTACAGGCATCACAATCATTCGTAATTTCGAAATTTCATTTTCAACTATGTTTCGAACAATTACACGCATTTGCTTGTTGTAAATTTATGTACCTTCACTCTTATTTGTTAGTCTAATTTGACCGGACTATTTATACATCACAGCAAGCGTCAAATCCGGTAGTTCTCATTTTTTGCAGATTTGTTGATGATGTTGACCAAATAAATATTCCAAGTTTGTGACCTCGAGCGCCGAACGCAACTTTGTCAAATTTTGGTGATTAAAATCCTGAAGGACTAGTTGTTGAAAAAACTCGCTACGTAAGTTTTCAAAGTAGACTGAATTTGCTACAATTTGATACTAGAACTGTGTCTGTAGACCCAATAATTTCCGAGATTGAGCCTTTCAAAGTTTATTATTGTTTTCGAACCTCCCAATTTTTTGCAATTCTGTCTTTCTGATTGATTTAATTTTGACCCTGATTATACCATGAAAGCTTTTTATGATGGGATGTTGAAGAAGAAAATGGGAAGTGTGAACGATGCTGTGTAGGGGAGTGATTGAAACGAAAAGGAAATTGGTTTATTGATTAGGCTAACATCACAAACAAGTGTACGAATCAGAATCAGAACTACTGGATTTCAGAAACTACTCCTTCAGGATTATTATCGCCAAAATTGGAGAAAAAACTTAATTTTTCGCGGTTTTTTCGATTTTTAACAAAGTTCCGTTCGGCGCCCGAGGTCACAAACTTGGATTATTCATTGGGCCGATATCACAAACAAATCTGGAAAAAATCAAAACTACGGGATTTCAAAAACTAGTCCTTTAGGGTCCTTCAGGGTTATTAACGCCAAAATTGAAGAAAAAATCAGATTTTTCGCGGTTTTTTCACTTTTTGACAAAGTTTCGTTCGGCGCTTGGGGTCACAAACTTGGATTATTTATTAGGCCAATATCACAAACAAATCTGCTAAAAGTCAGACCTATCGAATTTCAAAAACTAGTCTTCTAGGGTCCTTCAGAGTTATTAACGCCAAAATTGAAGAAAAACCCCGACTTTTCGCGATTGGCTCTTCTGGGCTCTTCCATTGGCACGATTAGCCTTCGGTTTCGATGTCATAACCATGTACCCATGATTAATCACCAGTTATGACCCTTTTAAGCAAATTGGATTGGCGTTGACGTGACTCAACAACTCATGAGTGACGCTCATGCGACGGTTTTTTTTGGTCAAAATTCATGACCAAAAGTTCCGAAAACACCCGCAATTGAATGAGCCAACTGATATACCAACATCCTCAACAATTTTTCTGTTAGTGATTCGACGATTCTCCATAACAAATGTCTTAGCTTCCCCAACATTTTCATCGTTTATTTATAAGCTGAGGCGTCCAGGGCGAGCGGCGTCATTCACATCTTCTCGACCTTTTGTAAAAAGCTTGTACCACTTGTAAACATTTTTGTGACTCAGAGTACAAGCATCGTATGCCACTGTCAAAATTTTTCGTGCAATCAATTGAATTTTTCACACGAAATTTGACGCAAATTCTTTGATTCCTTCATTCGATACCAGAAAATCGTCGAACACGCAAAACTTTTCTGAATTTAATGCCTTTCACTAACAAACTGTTTAAAAAAAATCTGTTTTTCCGTTAACCAGCTGTCGCACCCCTACGAACGACAACCCTCAGAAGTCGAAACTTGTGCGAGCTAAGGAGTAACGAGGTCTTACCTTTTAACGTGTGATTCCTAACACGGGTTGGACGGTAGCATGTGAAGATCGATCGTTCAGACTAGGGCTTGAACCACCGACCAACACGGCAGTCAATTCGAGTGAGTGAACAAAGCACCCACGCCGAAAAAGTTCCGAAAACACCCGCAATTGAATGAGCCAACTGATATACTGACATCCTCGGTAATTTTTCTATTAGTGATTCGACGATTCTCCATAACAATTGTCTCAACTTCTCCAACATTTTCATCGTTTATTGATGTGCTGAGGCGTCCAGGGCGAGCGGCGTCATTCACATCTTCTCGACCTTTTGTAAAAAGCTAGTAAACATTTTTGTGACTCAGAATACAAGCATCGTATGCCACTGTCAAAATTTCAAGAGTTTCGTGCAAACAATTGAATTTTTCACACGAAATTTGACGCAAATTCTTTGATTCCTTCATTCGATAGCAGAAAATCGTCGAAACTTTCCTGAATTTAATGCCTCCCACTAACAAACTAAACATACTCAACATAGCAGAGGAGCCCACGATGCAAAATGGGGATTTACTTGAGCGTCATTGAGACATATTAGGTTGCAAAGCTTAGATGATAAGAAGAAAAAATGTTATATAATATATACCTTTTCATCGGTGGGCAAAGCGGCTATAGATGTTTAAATATGTAAAAAAATACTGTTGCATGGACATACTCGAGCGCGTCGGATATTGATAGTATCAATGTCCTACGTATTTTTAATAATATTGTTATGTTAATCTCATCGTTTGCTTGATGTAGGTGGTTGTACTTGAAGGTTAAAAGTGAAAAGAAAAAAAAATAATCGAGCGCGTCAGATACAAGTGCAAGTGCAGGTGTTGAATGGAACAAAAAAAGCTCTCATTCAATAATCTGAGGATTTCGATCTGACGCAAACTCGCGGCCATTATTATGAGGTACGAAAAAATTCGCCATTTTGAAATACTCAAGCGCGTCAGATTAAGATATATATGGTTCATCTTCATGCTTCAGACGTGCTATCTCATAATCTGATGATTATTTAGAGGAATTCGCTTAATCTGACGAAAACAATTTTTTTTTCAATTCATTGATTTTAATTAATTGAAAAGCTCAGGAAATAGTATGCAAATAAATAAGTGTATGTTTTTCAAGTAGAATACTTGTATTTATAAGAAAATAATTTTTAAGAAATGCTCAAAAAAAATCAATTTTTTATAATCCATATNCCTTCAAAATAAAAAAAAATCAGCTACGCTCGAGAATGTCGAGATGACGTAATTTTTTTACAACTTTGCTGCCTCCCCTTTCTGATTATCCTCCAGATTACTGGAATATACACTTTTTAGCAGGTAATTAACTCACCCTACCTTAATCTGACGCGTTCGAAAATGTCTGATGATCAATTTTTTTTTACTAATCTGATCCTTTATCCCTCACAAGCGGCCTTATATATGGGGCTCATATTTGGTGGAGGTACTTAATCGGGTACAAGGTATCCCCCTATATATTAATCTGCAGCGCTTTAGTAAATCCCGAAATCCCCGCTAGGGCTCCCCTATTAACAGCTGAAACTGTGGATATTTCAAGACGAGTCTGCCAACATTAAAATCGCTGATCGAATGTACGTAGTCCGCCAAATGTGAACAGTCACCTTATTTTTTGTACAGTCCCCGTATATGCATTCAGATTTTTCACTATCGACATTTCTCAGACTATTTTTTCCACGAGGCTCACGATTATTTTCACAACTTCAAGAATCCTTACTCATTGGTGAGGTAACTATTCAGCAAGAAATGATAAACTTAAGTTTGGCAACGCAGCGAGAAGACTTTCACAATTTCACCAGAAGATTGACTGGAATAGCATTTGTGAACCGCTTCGCGCGCGGCCGCTTGCAGTTTCTTATGATGTGTGAAATTTGTTGATAGTTTCCGCATTGTTTCATAAAGTTCAGTGAAAATGGATACGAAATACACTGGAGGTATTTCTCACGAGGAATGCAGCTCTGGGGTATTGCTGAACCCTTTTGTGCACCACTTGGAGCTAGAAACAACTTACGAAAAAATCAAAGTGAGTGTTGGATTTATTTTTACTTGAATCACTCATCCGAAAATAAAAAATAAGTTCGCGAACGCGTTGAGTTCTGAGAATAAAATAGCAACCCGGTGTTCGCCTAATGAAATAGAAAATCCTTTTCAAAATTTTGAATAACATTTATATGATGGGAACTTGGACACGATTGAAATTGCTGAAAGATTTATAACAATTTCATAATCAAAAGATTGAGAGTTTCAATATGAATTTTAGAGCAGAGCCTTGACGTAGATCAACAGAACTTTGCAATTTGTTTTTCAAATTGAGTTGAGATTCATGTTGAAAACCTCAAAACATTCATTCCAATCGAGTAGATTATTCAGATATTTATGAAAAATGTCTCTTACAAAAGAAATATATAATTGAAATATAATTGAAAGGATAGATTAATTTTGGGAAAGAATATTAATTTTTAATATCATATAGCGTTATTGTTATGTTTGAAGGCCAAAATTGTGGAAAAATTATCCATTTGAAGATAAAGGAGGTGCTGCTTCACCAAGACAATGCACAGTGTCACAAATCAATGAAACTGGGATTAAAATTGCATGAAAAATGACTATCATTACGTACTGGCATCCATGACAAGTGTAGATTTAACGCATTCGTGACATGAAGTCGTGATTTCATCGATGAATTGAGAGCTACCTCCTGAAGAGGTAAGTGTCTTATTCCGAAACATCGAATGTCCACAAGTGAGGATGACAATGTTCACCTCTTTCATATTCAATATTGTGTAGCAATCTTGTGAATGATATGTGATTCAATTCCATAACGATTGTTTGGAGTTCAATTTGAATGAGAGTAATTGTTTCTAGAGAGCATTTCCTTTCAGTGATTATCTGGAAGTTACAAGAAACACATCTTTGCACCAAAGTTCATTTTTAAATCAATTGCTTTATTTCTTTCTTTGAAAGATTCCTACATTTTTTGTATACTGATGGAGAAGTAGAAGGACCACACCTTTCCCAATTATTTATTGTTTATAGAGTGAAATTGATTATGGGATTCGCCTGAAGATGCTGTCGCATAGCGAAACACGTGTCGGTGTTTTGTAAAATTTCAAGTGAATCCCATATTGAAGTGTTTTTTTTTAATACGGTATAATGGATTTTCATCAAGTGTCAGCCAATTCCATCACATATGTCGCATGACATTTTAAATTTTTTCGTTCCTAATACTACATGGACTGAAAAGTCTTTAGCCAACATATAGATGTCACTAGTCTTATTTAATTCAACGCTTTTTCAGTTAGTACGAAAGTACTGATCTTCAAAAAAAAAGTTTTGAAATTTCATGATTTCATGAGTTTGTAAGTTATTGTGTTAAAGGTGACACTAATTTCGTTATTTTCAAAACGATTTACCAAAAATAATTTTGTGTTTCAATTTCACACTGCTTTATGAAGGGAAAAAATACCGTTCAAACCAAACAATGCTTCGAAAAGTGTTATGAGAACTTCGCTCCAACAGAAACAACAATTATACGTTGAATATTACTGGAATTTTTTCCCAACACCAAATCGTAATTTTTAACACCTCGACACGTGTTTCGATCACCAAGTGATCATCTTCAGAGAGGAAGTTTAAAAGAAGAAGTTTTAATCTTCCACGTGTCGAGGTGTTAAAAATAACGATTTGATGTTGGAAAAAACCCCAGTAATATTCATCACTACACCAATGGTTCCAAAGAGTGCATCATAATTATACGTTGGTTTGCTGACTCTAAACGTGATCGTAGAGACAGTGATAATGCAGAACGCATTAGACGTCTAAATGAGGCAGTAACGCCAAAAATATGAAAAAATCAACAAAATCGTTCTGAATAATCGAACCACCAGTAGTTTGTTCAACAAATTGTGAACCATTGCAATATTTTCTCTACCCAATTTGATGGTGTACCAAATCTTGAGTTATGACTTGACCAGAACATGTAATTCGTACATGATAGAACACCTGTTCATTTCAGTCTTGATAACAGTATGGTAATCATCGAATATATAGTGCCATCGTTCAAGTGAAGCAATGGTTCGAAAAGTGCTATGAGGTTTGGTTAGGTTAGGTAAAAAGGGAGTGGGTCTATTCGACCCTCCACCGCAACTCGCAAGGGTTTATCGTGGCCTACACCTATTCACACTCGATCAAATAAACCCAGCTTCTTAACGAAGCCGATTAGTTTGTATGGTGAGTGGTCTTTCAGGTCAGATGGTAGGAGTAGGGCTTTGCCAAACTCTAAGAATCGAACCAAAGTATGTGCTCTACTGTTTTATCATTTTCCAAACAGAGGCGACACACACTGTTAGACATCTTAGTTCATCCCTACTGTAGTCCAACAACTGTTTGGTATCAAGCTTCGAAGGGTGAATAAACGCCTTGAAGTGAGCCAATCCTGGAAGATTCTGCCAGAAGTCTATAAATCTTCTTGCCATCCAGGTGTTCAATTTTTGTTTGGCAAAGCCTAAAGCGATGCCAATAACAAGTTCTGGTCTGATGAAGCTGCTTGCAGCATCCACATTTGCAAGGGAGTCAGCAGCCTCAATGCCTTACAGACCAGTATGGCCAGGAATCCGGACCAGAGACATTCTGTTATGTCTTTCTAATGAGGAGAGTCGTTTTTGGCAATCTGCTACAAATTTACACGTTGCTTGGTAGGAGGCAAGGGCTTCCAACGCCGCTTAACTGTTCGAGAATATGTTCAATGACTTGTGTATGAGGTTGAATTTTTTCAATTTCTCCGCACACAATTCAATAGCGTAAATTTCCGCTGGAAATACAGTCGCATAGGTTCCTAGACCGGTTCATATCTCTGTCCTGGGTCTGCGACTAAAAACACCTACACCGGAAGGTGTTTTTGATCCATCTGTGAACCAACAACTATATGCTCTCAATATTTCTTTCTCCCGGAGGATCCAGTCCTCTCTACTCGGGAACAGTACTTCATAAGGCAGTTCGTAGTTAACAGTTGGGGGCATAAAGTCAGAGGTCGTTTCCATAATGCTGTGATTTCCAGTGCAATGAGGACTCCGCTAACTCAGAAACAACAATTAAACGTTGGTTTGCTGACTTCAAACGTGATCGTAGAAACATCCATGACGCAGAACGCAGTGGACGTACAATTGTGGCAGTAACACCAGATATCATAAAAAAATCAGAATATCGTTCTGAATGATCGAAAACTATAGTTGCGTGAGTTAGTTGACATTATAAAGATATCAAAAGAACGTGTTGGATATATATTGCATGAGCAATTGAGTATGAGAAAGCTCTGTTCAAAGTGGGTGCTGCGTGAGCTCACTGTTTGCCAAAAACAAAAACGTGTTGATGATTCTGAGCAGTATTTGGCCTTGTTTAAATATGAAAGAACCGAAATGTTTGCGTCAATATGTGGCAATAGATTGAAATGGATCCATCACTTCACTCCGGTATCAAAATGATCGTCATCTAAGTAAAGGGCAACTGATGAACCTTGTCCAAAGCGCCCGAAATCACAATAATAGGTAAAGTTATGGACTCGGTTATTTGGGATGTGCATGGTGTAATATCCATCGACTATTCTGAGAAGGGAAATACCATCAACAATGAATATCATATAGCGTTATTGTTATGTTTGAAGGCCAACATTGTGGAAAAATTATCCATTTGAAGATAAAGGAAGTGCTGCTTCACCAAGATAATGCACAGTATCACAAATCAATGAAAACGAAGGCAAAATTGCATGAAATGGGCTACAAATTGCTCCCACATATACCATACTAGTTGTTGCCCGCGATTTCGCCCGCGTAGAATTGGTAGTTGCAGTACTAATTAGTACAATGTTGCTGTATCGCTGCTGTTCCAATATTTTGACAGAATCAGAATCAACGAACTTAGGCGTGCGCAGCGTTATAGAACAGTGCTTTCAAAGAATTGTTCTACAGCTCCATCTAGTGGCGAACTACAAAAAAATTGATAGCCTAAAAACCTTCTCTATAACTTATACATGTCAAGTTTCATCACGATCGGTTGAACGATGTAGAAGTTTATCACTTACCAACCAACCAACCAACCAACCAACCAACCAACCAACCAACCAAAATTTCGCTCGAATGAAGAGGTTATTGCAGAAACTGACACCTGTTTTGATATAAACGATGTTTTTTCGTCAAAAGTGGAATGGAATGATTGTGTGGCTCTTGATGATGATAACGTTGATGAAAAAAATAAATTTTGAACAAAAAACCGCGTTTCCTTTCTTAGGCCCGGAACTTTTCAGCCCAGGTATGCTAGTTACGAGACATTTATTAAAATTTTCACTGATATGACTGTGCTATACTCCGCGCAGTGACTACTTAAAACTTTTACTTTCATTCACTAGATTGATGCAGTGGAAACAATTTCATCGACCTGAAAGTACGATCGTTGGGCTTTCTCCAACTTCTAATTCAATACATATGACTGAACTCTGTGGCGAATCAAATGAATCGCTTCGTTAGAAACGCCAAATCACTGTATCATTATGGTTCAATTATAGCATGATTTTTTGAACGCATATGTCTATCTCATGAGAGTTTCAGATTTGATGCGCTATAGTTAGTAGCAGGTCTACTTTATTTCCATTTGCTAAAATTGCTTCCCGTCGAAACAATATAGTGGATGTATGTCGAATATTTTCACCTCATGATCAATTAAGGTGATGAGTGGGGTAACTCGAAATCATAAAAAAATATGATATTAGTTTTTATCGAATGTGGTTCGAATAGTGACATGATGAATTTCCTTTGAGAATTGATTGCGTAATAGTAAGATAGGTCAAGCAATTGATTATGACATAAGACCTCAGTCGCCTCCCTTCATGTCATACTTCTTCCACGAGTTGAGAGTTCAGAATTTTGAAAAATGCGCACCCTCAAATTACCCAATTCATCAAAGACTGTTATCTAGCCTCACAACATCAGTTATAGACTCTTATCAACTTAACTCAAATCTCATAGTTTGTACCTAACTTATTCATCAACAATAATAATAATAAAAACAATGAGGCCGTGGACTTTTGAGTTTGGAGTGTCTACATGATAGAATGGTACTGGATATAGCCTGTAAAGTACGCAGGACTTCGGATCCTCTTCTCTGCATGGTCCGTGATCATAAGAGAGAAGAAATTGGAGCATTTCTTTTTAGGGCAGCTCCTCGAGCAGCTGATGAACTCGATTTAGTTTTCGACACTGAACTAGGTGACTCTGTCAACGAGTTGGAACCCGTTCAGCAAAAAACCCATATAATAAAAGCCACAGAGATCACCTCACTTCTGCGGAAACAATCATGGATAAGCCAATGCATGGGGTTTCCTTCAATAACATCGGAGACCTTGACTTATCAATGCGCCTGACTTTCGCTTTTTTCAGGTCGAGTGGGCTGAAGTCGGAAACTGAGGAGTTCATCATGGCTTGCCAGGATGGGGTCTTCAACACCTCAGTCTACCGCAGTATAGAGATTCCTGACACAAGGTGCAGGGCCTGTCTGGAGGCGTCCGAGACCCCAATGACCAGCATATACGGTTTTGGCCTATATCCATCGACATAACGCGACTCTAAGACTGCTATATTACCATCTGCGGCACCTTTACGGTATCAACGAGACACCGGTGTGTCCTACGCTCCGGGGGATATTGTATCCGTTGTGGGAAACGAGAAGTGCCGAATTTATTGGAACTATTCGTTCCCTACCCTCAGGCTCATACAAGCTAATAAGCCTGATGTAGTCGTGAAGTGTAGTGTCGTGGAGTTTTCAGCTCCTGTCGAGACGAATATCGTCCGAACTCCGCAGAATCTATTCAGAGCCACTCTGTCAAGATGGTTGTTCTGATTATTCGAGTACTTGGTGGAAAGATTCATCTCAAATCTTTAAGTCATACCGGTTTGCCGCAGTAAAACAGAACTTTTAGCCGGACAGATGCAGAAGGCTGTCATTCTTGGCTCACTGCGGTTGCTCAGGGCACATGATTCTCAGACCCAATTATCACTTATCCCACGGTGTGAGGAGTAGTCGTTGGTAATGCTGGCGCGACCTCTCGAATGTATCGGGGCTTTGGGGGATAGGGCCTGACCAGCGCACACTACGGTGAATAAAATAATTGTATTTGCTCAACAATACATAGTATTCAGTTATACAACATAGTGAGTAACAATAATAGCAAATAAAATAGAAAACCCATAAAAGGTGAAACCTTGTGCAAACACATTGTAATTCAGGTTACCGTGAATTCTTCAATAGATACCTGCATACGACTACTACCAGAAAAAAGTCACCTATTTTGTTTTTTTTTTGGATCATATCTACTATTTATACTTATTACCCTGCATCTTTACAACCTATACAAGAATTTGATTTCTTACAGGTTTCCCTACTTTGTTGTACATTATTTAGGTTAGCTTATGACACTTCTGTTTTGTTACGGTTTCCTTTGTGCAATAAATTATTATTATTTTTATTGATACGTAGACTCAGCTAGTCTAATCCTCTTCGATGTAATTTTCACTTTAAGAAGGAACAAAGTTGGTTGTAATAACTTATTGTCTTTGTCGTTTTTTAGACCAAAATACGATGGCTTCTTTTTGACTTCAACTTGTATTGCAGATAATGAATGCATGTTCAATTCCCGTACTGACGATTATCGTCTTCGGCAATAATTAGTGGTAGCATCTACAAATCAGTTGTGAATACGTTTCCAATTGAATAATTTCTATATTTATTAGTCGTCCTCGCTTTCACTTCTAGAAATTACAATTCGTTTCAGAAGTCCTACTTCATTGTGAGTTTTATAGTTGATTCTTCACTGTTGAAGTGTCGCAAAATAATGTTCATTTGCCTATCTTTGGGTAATAAATGATTTTTCGACGTATCTCAGAAATATTTTTGACTGTTTCAAATGTTTTGTGTCGTTTCGATGTCGTGGGTTTCTGTAGCACCATATATCAATGAATATTCATCTTACATGTCGTGGCATATACAGAACGATAGAGAATTTGTACTCTACTCGTATACATTACTGCTGTTAATATTTTTTCCAAGTTTTTTTTTTCAAGTAATGTTTTGACCCTTTTCAGCTTATATTACCTATATTACGTCTTTGACCGATTTTAGGCCAATTTTTCTCTGCGATAGTGTTAATATACGCACTGTTCGACGTTGGAGACTTCAGCTTCGAAGGCCCGAAGTGGTGGACCTTCAGTAATCCATGACGAGGATTCAAGGATCCTAGTGGAGACTGACCCATCACGAACAGTGCGTGAAATGACGGAAAAACAGCTCTCATGCGGTTTTTGATGGTTCAAAACATATTGAAAAAGTCAGTGGTACAGTGATTGGATACCCATGAGCAACTCAGGCACTTCTCCAAGGCGAAAACCCATTAAAAAAACGAAGGTTATTTTATGGTGGTCAGCCGATGGTATGATCCAAACCATCACAGCGGAAAGTCCTACTGTGAGAAAATTCACGAATAGTACCGGTTAATTGGGGTGACATTGCCCAATTTTGAAATTCAACCCATATATGAGTATATGATATACTAGATAAAATTTTTACCTTTGAAAGATGGTTTGGAGATGTGATTTATGTGGTTATTTTATTTTTATATCATTCCCCCTCTCAAATGAAAAATAAAATATAGATGGGCAAAGTCTCCTTGTGAAGTGGGGTCACTTTGCCCAACAGATTTTTTCTTTGTATAACAAAGCTATGAATGAAAGATGGGCAAAGCCATCTCCTCAGGGTGTTACAAGAGCCACAGCAAAGACAAAAATTGCTCAAAAAATCGGAAATAACTAGTACAGTTGCCAGGACTGTCGCTAGAAATGTTATGAACGACATAAAAGTTTTTTAAATTTTGTGGACGAGATAAGTCGTATTTTTGGTGATTTTAATGCTTTCTCTATCTGGAGTACGAGGAAGTAAAAAACTAAAATCACAATGTAACACTTTAAATGAAAGGTGGGCAATGTGGCCCCAATTTTCATGTAAAACGTGGGGTGACATTACCCACTCGCATAACAATCAACAAGTTGGGTGCAGGAATGAAATTGCAAGTGGATTCAATTCTTCATTACATTAACTAATGATAATAATAAGTCATGAAACTCACCTTGTTTTCGTAGAAGCTGTGTATATGTAATTTTGAAGCGCTCAAATTTTCATGAATAACACACATTACAAATAAACAATTGATTGGTGACAGCACTTATCTGGAACAACCTACAAACTATAAAATATCTCGTTGTCATTGAACAAGTATGTTTCATTGACTGCAGCGCCTCAAACGACCTTTCAGCTATTTACTACAGAGGCGCGAAACTGTTTTTTCAAAACTAGGCAAAGCTACCTCAAAGGACACAGTCACCCCAATTGATTATCGAAAATTGCATCAACAGCAGCCGGCACTGGTCGAAAGAGGACGTCTGATCCTGCTTCACAACAATGCACGACAAATAACTGTCCGAAAATTGAACGAATCGAGCGTCGAAGTAAGGCCTCACCCACCATACTTCCCAGACCTCTTTCCAGCCGACTACAATCTTATCAAGAAGTTTGATAACTTTCTCTCCAGTAGAACATTGGTCAATTAGGACCAAGCAAAAGCGGCTTCGCTTTTGCTTGGTCCCAAGCACAGGACTTTTGTGCTGACGGAATTTACGTTGGAAAAAGTGCAGTCAGTGATTGAAATGGCGCTCATTTCGATTGAATTATAATGGTTCAGAGTAGACTTATGAAATCGGACGAAATCTTATAAACAACTGAATCTACTGATAAGTTTTTGAGTTATTATGCTGAGTATGACATTAATTTTGTTATTTTCAAAACGATGAATAAAAAACAATGTCGTGTTTTCGTTTTACCCTGCTTCTTGATGGGAAAAATACCGTTCAAACGAAACAATGGCTTAAAAACTGTTTCAAGGGCTCCGCTCCATCATAAATAATGATTAAATGTTGGTTTTCTGACTTCAAACGTGGTGGTAGAGACACTGATGATGCAGAACGCAGTGGACGTTCAAATGAGGCAGTAACACCAGAAAATAAAAAGAATCTCTAATATCGTTTGGAATGATAGAAAAGTCAACTTGCGTGAGTTAGCTGATCTTATAATAATAAGGGAGCACACGATGCAAAATGGAGATTTACTCGAGCATCATAGAGACATATTAGGTTGCAAAGCTCAGATGATAAGAAGAAAAAAATGTTATATAATATATATGTTTTCATCAGTGGGGAAAGCGACTATAAATTTTCAAATATGTAAAAAAAATACTATGATCAGCTGTGATGGCGTCATGGCAACAGAATTGAGAGTGGGGACGGAGTGAGAGAGTAATAAATAGAGAAAAAGTGAAAGAGGAATAGAAACTCGAGAGGGAAATATAGGTATCACACAGCTGCACGCATTAAACTTTATCGACGAATTTTTGTTATTTCGGCTTACGGAAATCGTCAGATTATATATTTTTCGTTATTCTTGAATTATTTCCTTCAGAATGAAAAAAGGAAATTAGCCACGCTCGAGAATGTCGAAATGACGTTTTTTATTTACAACTTTGCTGCCCTCCTCTTTCTTTACGTTACTCTCAAATTGTCAGATTACTGAAATATACACTTCTCAGCATGTATATAACTCACCCTACCTTAATCTGACGCGCTCGAAAATTTCTGATGATCAATTTTTTTTACTAATCTGATCCTTTATTCTTGACGGGCGGCCTTATATGGAGCTTATATTTGGTGGAGGTACTCAACCGGGTACAAGGTATCCTTCTGTATATTAATCTGTCGCGCTTTGGTAGATCCCAAAATCCTCGCTTGGGCTCCACTATTATAAAGATATCAAATGAACGTGTTGGCTTCATATTGCATGAGCATTTGACAATGGGAAAACTTTGTTCATAGTGGGTGCCGCGCGAGCTCACTGTTGACCAACATCCACCGTATTTGCCAGATTTGGCTCCCAGCGACTACTCGCTGTTCGCAGGGCTCACCGGTAATGAATATCGGTCGAATAGATAGGTTATTACTGAAACTGAGGCTTATTTTGGGGCAAAAAATTAATCATCTCACAAAAGTGGTATTGGAGTGTTAGAGCGGCTCTGAAATAATAGTGTGGCTTTTGATGAAGATTACGTTGATGAATAAAGACAATTTTGAACAAAAAAAAACGCGTTTTTATTCTTAGGCCGGAGACTTTTTAATCCATGTGTTGTGATTGATGCGCTATAATCTATTTGGATAATTTACAACAAAAGTGCGGCACATCCATAAATAATTTTCACAGTTGTTCATAGATGATTGTCTTGTCTTGAAAATAGCTTTTAATATTTCCTGAAATGATATTTATATTGGGAAAGAAAGGTTTTGGCTTTCTATCTCTCCATCTTTGAGCAAACAAATGTGGGAATCTTTCAAACGAAGAAAGAAAGCAAATAATTCCAAATTCAACTCTTTTCAAAAATATGTAGATCATACAAAGTATTAACTTTCAGACAACTTTCGTGTCAACTGTAGATTATATGAAAGTAAAAATACTTTAGAAACAACTATTGTTATACGAACATTGAACTATACAAAATAACACTTTTTCCTATTCAGTTTGTACTACAAACATTCGTTATGAAACTGAATCAGATATCATTCACAGGATTGCTTTCAATTACAAGGAACACTGTCATCCCCAATGACAGACACCGATGTTTCGGAATCCCACACTTGTCTTATTGCCTCTTTCAAAAAACAAATTGTGCGGTAACTCAAACCCAATTTTAGATAGTTCCAATTCTTGAAATACTCAGTATATATTTATAATGTTTATTCTTTGTTTCAGACTGGTGAAGGATGGGGTCTTCAACACCTCAGTCTACCGCAGTATAGAGATTCCTGACACAAGGTGCAGGGCCTGCCGGGAGGCGCCCGACACCCTAATGACCAGTATATACGGTCTTGGCCTATATCTATCGGCATAACGCGACCCTAAGCGTGCTATATTACCATCTGCGACACTCTTACGGTATCGATGAGACAAGGGTTTGGCCTACGCTCCAGAGGATATTGTATCTGTTGTGGGGAACGAGAAATGCCTAATTTATTGGAACTATTCGTTCCCCACCCTCACGCTCATACAAGCTAATAAGCCTGATGTAGTCCTTCTGGACCACCACAGCAAAACGATATTTGTCGTGGAGTTTTCAGCTCCTGTCGAGAAGAATATCGTCCGAACTCCGCAGACTCTATCCAGAGACCACTCTGTCAAGATGGTTGTTCTGATTATTCGAGTCCTTGGTGGAATGATGCCTCTCTACTCTCAAATCATAGAATCATCCGGTTTGCCGCAGTAAAGCAGAACTCTTAGCCGGACAGATGCAGAAGGCTGCCATTCTTGGCTCACTGCGCTTGCTCAGGGCACATGATCACCCACGGTGTGAGGAGTGGTCGTTGGTTGGTAATGCTGGCGCTCCCTCCCGAATGTATTGGGGCTTCGGGGGATAGGGCCTGACCAGCGTACACTACGGTGAATAAAATAATTGTATTTGCTCAACATTACATAGTATTCACTTGTACAACATAGTGAGTAACAATAATAGCAAATAAAATAGAAAACCCATAAAAGGTGAAACCTTGTGCAAATACATTGTAATTCAGGTTGCCATGAATTCTTCAATAGATCATTTAGGTAGAGTAAAAAAAGATTAGAGAGAGATCCCGATAAATAACAGCGATAATGGTTTAGGTATAACAAAGATAATCTTGAATTCTAATCATGAGGATGAACTTTGAGAAAGTAGTAGAGAAAAAGATCTGGCAAGTAATAACATCCAAAATCAAGTAGTAAAACGGTTCCCTTTTTGGAATCCCTACAAATTCAATGAAGGCACAGCAAAACCTGCATACGACTACAACCAGAACAACGTCGCCTATTTCGTTTTTTTGGGATGGTGCTGTACGATACCTCCTTGATATAATTCGAACTCACTTCCCTTGCGATACACACGATACTTGCGATAGGTACACTACGAAGTGTTGAAAAACATTAGAAATGAAGCAGGGCAGCTGCTCGAGCAGCTGATGAACTCGGTATAGTTTTCGACTCTGAACGAGGTGACTACAACTCTGTCACCGAGTTGGAACCCGTTCAGCAAAAAGCTCAGATAAAAGCCGCAGAGATCACCTTACTTCTGCGGAGACACAGGGATAAGCCANGTATCGTAGTCAAGACAAGGTCCATAGACCGGAAAACAATAATTGAATTGTGCTAAAACTAGAGACTCGCATAACATTTTCTTTATAGGTACATTGAGGTACATTTTGTGAGGATATAGTAATCGTAGTGCACCATAGGCTCTCTGAATATTTCGATTGATATGTTCTCTAAATCTTAAAGACTCATCTAAAATTAAACCAAGATTTTTTGCATTACTTTCAAATCTAATTACTTCATTATTCAGATACAGTTTCAAGTTATTTTTAACTGATGCTACATGAGCATTGCTTCCAAATACTAGTGCTACTGATTTTTTTGGATTGAGCACAAGGGAATGCAGTTCGGCAACATTTGATATGGTTTCTAAGTCATTGTTCAACTTTCTAGCAGCGTTGTTCAAGTCATCAACTTCAAGAGGGAGGTATAGTTGTATGTCATCAGCATACATGTGTATTTTACAATGTTCAACATGTTTATGAAATTGGCTAGTATAAAGTGTGAAAAAAAGTGGTCCCAGAACTGAGCCCTGAGGTACTCCCAAGATGACATTTCTAGCTGCAGATAATTGATTTCCCAATTTGACGCTTTGTCTACGATTGTTGAGATATGATTGACAAAGCTGCAGTGATTCCGTACAGACTCCACTTGTTTTCAAGATCTTTAGTAAGGTATTTCACACTTGATCTATATAAGATTTGTTCGATTGATGACGACCTACTCATTTTGTCGATATTCATATTAAATATGAGATAGAGAAAATAACTTTTGTCCAATTTCTACTGAGTTTTTATTTGTTACGACCGGTCCTGAGGTGGAAGGAAGAAGTATGGAATCATCATAGAAATTATTTGAAAAAAAATAATGTCCACCCAAAAAATAATCTATGGAAACGAGGTTATGCTCCGAAACTAATGCAAAATGCATATTTTATTGAATTATTCTCAATAAAAAGTTCAATGCTATGTGTGAATGATCGGCCACGGAAAAGAAAGTTGGCAATAAACCCAACGTTGCTTGATGTTCAGTAGTAAAATACACAATCAGCACGTTTTCTAAAATCAAATTTTCTGACTACCGAGAAACAAAATCAATTCATAGATATCTTCGATCCAAGTGCACAGTTGCTTTATTTTCGAAATATTTCATTACAATTCGAATTACATTTCACTTCCTGGATTTAGTTGACTCAAATGACAGTAGTCGTAACTTCTTATAAGTTTAGACATTAGTTTCTCAATATAATTGTTTGGAAATATTTTGAATCAGAAAGTACACAATTAAATCAAATATAAAACTCTAGGACCCAAATATTCCGAAGAGTTGATAGAAAATTGAAATATAAATAAAGCTCATTAATACAGTTCATTGTATGATTTTCACTATAAACGGTTTCAGAAACACGTGTCGCGGATTTTGTTAAACTCTTGATATTGAAAATCATACAACACTATATTAATGAGTTTTAATATGGGTTTTCATTAAGTATCGGCCAGTTCTATTCAATTAAACATAAATGATATCAAAATACAACATAAAGAAATTAAATTTAACATATTGACACCTTGTTTTAAAAGAGTATTTTTCAGTTTTACCTCGAGTGTTTGTTTCTCTTGTATTTTTTAATGTATTTTCGAATTTATTTTTATGCATCATTTCTATAGATTTGAAATAATGGTTATGTATCATATCTACTATTTATACTTATTACCCTGTATCTTTACAACCTATACAAGAATTTGATTTCTTACAGGTTTCCCTACTTTGTTGTACATTATTTAGGTTAGCTTATGACACTTCTGTGTTGTTACGGCTTCCTTTGTGCAATAAATTATTATTATTTTTATTGATACGTAGACTCAGCTAGTCTAATCCTCTTCGATGTAATTTTCACTTTAAGAAGGAACAAAGTTGGTTGTAATATTTTATTGTCTTTGTCGTTTTTTAGACCAAAATACGATGGCTTCTTTTTTGACTTCAACTTGTATTNAGGAACGAAATTGCGAGTGGATTAAATTCTTCATTACATTTACTAATAAAATAATAATAAGCGATGAAACTCACCTTGTTTTCGTAGAAGCTGTGTATATGTAATTTTGAAGCGCTCAAATTTTCATGAATAACACACGTTACAAATAAACAATTGATTGGTGACAGCACTTATCTGGAACGACCTACAAACTATAAAATATCTCGTTGTCATTGAACAAGTATGTTTCATTGACTGCAGCGCCTCAAACGACCTTTCAGATATTTACTACAGAGGCGCGAAACTGTTTTTTCAAAACTAGGCAAAGCTACTCCAAAGGACACAGTCACCCCAATTGATTATCGAAAATTGCATCAACAGCAGCCGACACTGGTCGAAAGAGGACGTCTGATCCTGCTTCACAACAATGCACGACAAATAACTGTCCGAAAATTGAAAGAATCGAGCGTCGAAGTAAGGCCTCACCCACCATACTTCCCAGACCTCTTTCCAGCCGACTAAAATCTTATCAAGAAGTTCGATAACTTCCTCTCCAGTAGAACATTGGTCAATTAGGACCAAGCAAAAGCGGCTTCGTCTACTTCATCGAATCCCAAGCACAGGACTTTTGTGCTGACGGAATTTACGTTGGAAAAAGTGCAGTAATTCAAATGGCGCTCATTTCGATTAAATTATAATGGTTCAGAGTAGACTTATGAAATCGGACGAAATCTTATAAACAACTGAATAATGAATATTTACCGCAACTACTACCTGGGCTGAAATGTCTCGGGCCTAACACACAGATGGCGCTAGTGATATTGTATTCACCGCTTTTTAAGTTTGCACCAACCTTTGATAGAAAGCTGTTGAAATTTCATGATATTCTACTGATTAGTTTGTGAGTTATTATGGTGAGTATGACACTAATTTTGTTATTTTCAAAACGAACAATCAAAAACAATGTCGTGTTTTCGTTTTAACCTGCTTCTTGATGGGAAAAATACCGTTCAAACGAAACAATGGCTTGAAAACTGTTTCAAGGGCTCCGCTCCATCATAAATACTTAATGGTTGAATGTTGGTTTTCTGACTTCAAACGTGGTGGTAGAGACACTGATGATGCAGAACGCAGTGGACGTTCAAATGAGGCAGTAACACCAGAAAACAAAAAGAATCTACACAATCGTTTGGAATGATAGAAAAGTCAACTTGCGTGAGTTAGCCCACGATTCAAAATGGGGATTTACTCGAGCGTCATAGAGACATATCAGGTTGCAAAGCTTAGATGATGAGAAGAAAAAAATGTTATATATTATATAGGTACCTTTTCATCTGTGGGAGAAGCGGCTATAGATTTTTGAATATGTAAAAAAATACTGTTGCATGGACATACTCGAGCGCGTCACATATTCATAGCATCAATGTCCTACGTATTTTTAATAATGTTCGTATGTTAATCTGATCGTTTGCATGATACGGGTGGTTGTACGCAAGGGTTTGAAGTGAAAAGAACAAAATTCAATTGAAAGCGTCAGATTTTCTGAGGGGGTGTTGAGTGCAACAAAAAAAATCTCATTCAATAATCTGACGATTTCGATCTGACGCAAACTCGCGGCCATTATCATAATGTGCAAGAAAAATTCGCAATTTTGAAATACTCAAGCGCATTAGATTGAGATATATATCGTTCATCTTAATGTTCTAGACGTGCTGT